>ML295327.1:0-59799 GCA_005239495.1 Nicotiana undulata
TGTACTGACGTCCCTTTTGCCGGGGGCGCTACATTCTTGTGATGATTGTTGGTGGTTCTATAGAAGGTACTTCAGCACACCGACAGTAGTGCCCCCTCTTCGTTCTATCAGCGGTTTTGGTGAGCCCCTCTTTTCTCGGGGACCGGTGTGGTTCAGGCCACCTTTCCTCCCGGATTCTTATTTTGGTACTTGTGTAAGGTATAGTCGAAGCCTTGTTACCGGCAAGTATTGTATAACTCCGTCGTACTCTTAGAGGCTCAGTAGACAGGAATTGTGGGTTATGTACTTATGTATTTTGGGCGGTATGACTTGTAGACCACGTAAAGTAGACTGCGTGTTATGTATATTTGTAAGTATTGTATCACTTGTTGGAAACGACAGACTTCTATGGTTTAATATCAGATTGTAAGAATGCGTCTTAATTATAACTAAATGATGCACAACGGAAACTTTGGGGTAATACGTGGGAGGGAAAAAGGAATCCAGGTCCGCTTGATTGGGACTACCCGGTCGAGTGCCGGTCGTGTCCCTTGGTTTTGGGGCGTTACATTAGGAATATGTTTTCGAGGTTGGATGTAGATTTTGGCTTGAATTGGCGAAAGTTAGAATTTCGGCGATTTCGGTCGATAGGTGAGATTTTGATATCGGACTCGGAATGGAATTCCGAAAGCGACAGCAGGTCCGGAACGTCATTTATGACCTGTGTGCAAAATTTGAGGTCATTCGGACGAGTTTAGACGTGTTTCAGCGTCGAATGTAGATTCTTGAATTTTCCTAAGTTCTTAGGCTTGAATCTATACATATTTGATGATTTTGATGTTATGGGATGTGTTTTTAAGGCTCAACCAAGTTCGAATAAGGTATTCAGGTCAGTTGGCAGGTTTGGTTGAGGTCCTGGGGTCCTCGGGTGTGATCCGGATGCTCAATGGGTTAGTTTTGGACTTAGGAAGACACCAGATTTTGTTGTTACTGGTTTCCTCTTGTGCGTTCGCGAGGAGGTTGATAGCATCCTAGGAAGATCAAATCTATTCAAGGACAAGAATGAAGCGTTGGAATCTCAAAGAGGGCCTTTAACAAGATGTCAAGCTAAGGTGTTGCCAAACAAGGTCATTAGACATCAAGTGCAAGTAAAGAAGTTGTTAATTGGGATGACAGAACCCAAGGACAAAGGATATGAATTGGGTATATATTACAATTGTTTTATGGCCCAAGTTTATGTCCAAGAAAAGGAGGTTTGTCTCCCAAGATACATGCTTTGAAGAAGGTCCTAGTCAGTCAACTTTTGAACCAATTTGGCACCTAAAATGTGTCCAAACTTGAAGCCCATGAAGTTTTACATAAAGCCCAATTTTCATAGCATAAAAAGGACTTACTTGATGTCCAAGAAGGATACAATAGCCGTTCAAGATGTTGAATGCAAGTTTGTGCCAAGTTGCTTGCCAATTTCCTTCAAAATTTCCAAGATTTTCAAGATTCTTTCCAAGATTGGTTTGGGACTTATTTCCATATATTATGGGACTATATTTATTGCTTTCCTAGTTAGTTAAGGTTATGTTTTCCTTTTCCTAAGATTGTTGGAAGTACTTTCCAAGAATGACTTGGGTTTTGCTTCCTAGTATTTTCCTTTTCCTAAGGTAGTTGGACTTGTTGTCCAAAGTAGTTTAGGACTTTATTTCCTTGTTTTTTAGGTACAATTTCGTGACCCCTCTCTATATAAAGGGTGTCTTCTTTGTTTTTAGACTTAGATTATTATAGACAACATCAATAAAAATTGTGAGATTTTTCTTGCACTCTTGCGTGTGGCTACTCTTGGATTTATTCTTCAACCTTCAAGACTCAAATTAAGGTGGTAAGATTAAATTCTTTCAAAATCTTAGATCTCTTCTAGGTATTCAAGAAAGATGATAAGTTTAGGCTTATTGTTGTTCTTGTTATTCTAAAGGGTCGGGTTTCACAATCTATTTCTTGTTTTTAAGTCTCTACCAAAGGCGATTAGTTCTTTGTTAGCTAATTGTTGTTGTTAGGATTCAACTCCAAGAATAGACTTCTTGATTTCAAGAAACTCTTTCTTGAATTCAATCTATCTTTAATTTTTCGTCTTTTTTGTTTCTTTATTTTTCTTTTAGCTTCCGCATGTTTCTTGATTTTCTTTAGTAGTTCTCGGACCCCTATCATGTTGTTATCAGAGGTGGCCGCGAACGCATAGGCTATTTTGTGCTTCAGGGAATTTTGTTCTTCGCGTTCGTGGTCAGTTGAACACGTTCGCATAGGTCTGTCAGGTCCTCCATCGCGAACGCAGGGGTCGCATCGCGTTCGCATAGGCTTAAGCCGGGGTCCCAGGGGTCAGGGGTCGTCACCCTTCGCGTTTGCAGGTCTGGGACCGCGTTCGCATAAGGTTAGGGTGTTTGGGCTTCGCGTTCGCAGGCCCTACTCTGCGTTCGCATAGGCCATTTTTATGTTCCGGGTTTTGTTACTCTTCGCGTTCGCGGTGGTCCCTCCGTGAACGCATAGCACAAATATCTGGGCAGACTAATTAAAACCCAAAATCGAGGGTTATGTTATTTTCACCATTTTTGGACCTTGAGAGCTCGGGAGAGGAGATTCTTGGAGGCTTTTTCACCTGGGTGTTTTGGGTAAGTGATTCCTAACCATTATAGGTCGATATCCATGATTCTAATCTTCAATTCCACCTTTAATTTTGAAAATCTTGAGTAGAAAATGAGAAAAGGGGAAGAAACTTCATAGACCAAATTGTTTGGTTTTGACTGGGTATTTGACCTCCGATTTGAGAGATTCTTATATGGTTAGACTCGTGGGGGAATGAGGGTTCGGGAAATATAACATTTACCTGATTCTGAGACGTGGGCCCGAGGGGCGTTTTGGTCAAAATTGCTAATTTCGCATAGTTTCGAATTTATTAGTTATTTTGATTTCTTGAAATGATATTTACATCATGCACTCGAATTGAATAGATTTGGGCCACCCGGAGTCGGATAATTATGGCAAGAGCGTGATTATTGGTTGATTAGCACAGTCGAGGTAAGTGGCTTGCCTAACTCTGCGTTAGGGAATTTACCTTAGGCATTTTTAACTACTTATTACTATAAAAACCCCGTGTACGTGAGATGACGGGTGCGTGCATGGGTTATTTTTACTGAATTTTCATCGTTCTTACTATGGCATATCTCATTTTCAATTCAAATATTACTATTACTGATCTAGACTGAGTAGCAACTTAAGATTTAAACCTATCAGCTGATTTTACTCGATTTTCCACTCATTACTACTTTTTGAACATTGTGGAAGTATTTTACTCTATTTTTGCCAACGGGTTTTCCTAAACTTTTGAATTACACTACATCCGGTATACATCTTGCATTGCATATTTACAGTGGGACTGCGGGCTGGGACATGTGATCTTTTCCCTGTACTGCATTGCATTGCATATTTATATTGTTACTGCGGGCCGAGACCTTAGATATTTCCCCTGTGTTGCATTGCACGAGTATTTATTGCGTTATATGTTGTGCTGAGCTGAGAGCTATTTACATCATTCTCTTCTAGTTTTTACTTTAAATTTCCGTAAATTATTGATGCTTATTTCAACTGTTAGATTATAACTGTCTATTTATAAACTCAGTAGAGCCTCAACCTGACCTCGTCACTACTTGACTGGGGTTAGGCTTGTCACTTACTGGGTACCGAATGTGGAGTACTCACGCCCTTCTGCGCATGTTTTCCCCATGTGCAGATCCAGGTACTCGTGCGTAGTACCGAGATTAGTAGCAGCAGCAGTCTTTGGGAGACTTAGAGATATTTCTGCCGCATCCGCAGAGCCTTCCGAGTCCCTCTCTTATCTTAGTATAGTCGTGGTGCTTAGACAGAAATACTCTCAGTTTCGATGTATTGAGTTATAGTGTTAAGCTTGTGACAGTAGTGATAGTCCGAGTTTTGGGAAGAGTTAAACTGTAAATGCTGAGCGGCTTAAGTTTTATGGTTACTGTTTTTATCTTTAATGTTTTATCCCTGTTTCCGAGTTACTTTTCCGCATGTTTTAGGCTTACCTAGTCGTAGAGACTAGGTGCCGTCACGAGACCCTGTGGAGGGAAATTTCGTGACATTATGTTAGTGTTATATTTCACCGGTTATTGAGTAGTAATAAAGGAATAAAATAAATTAAACATTCACGTTGGCTTGCCTAGCGGGTTCAACATTAGGCGCCATCACGGTCCTGACGGTGGGAAATTCGAGTCGTGACAAGTTGGTATCAGAGCCCTAGGTTTCTTAGGTCTCACAATTCACGGACACGCTTAGTAGAGTCTGAGGGATCGGTACGGAGACGTCTATATTTATCCCCCAGAGGCTGCAGAGTTTAGGAATACCTTCACATCTATTCTTCTCTGTCATGCGATTTGAGTTCTAAATGCTAACTGAATTTCTATTCTATTCTCTCGCATATGGCGAGAACACGTACTTCTTCATCTACCTATCAGCAGCCCGAGCCTCCAGTTGCAGCTCCTGCGAGAGGTCGAGGCTGTGCTAGAAGTCGAGGTAGGGGCAGAGCTCATCCCAGAGCAGCATCCCCAGTGGAGGAGCCTCAGGTAGAGTTTGCCGGTGAGGTTCCTGCCCAGACAGTCCCGGTTGGACCAGCTCAGGTTCCAGAGGGGTTCATTGCCACCCATGTACTTCAGGATGCTCTGGTCCATCTTGTGGGCCTCATGGAGACTATAGCACCAGCCGTCTCTCAGGCTGGGGGAGAAGCCCAGACTCCCGCCACTCGCACACCAGAGCAGTTAGCTCCTCAGTTCCGGACTCCAGCACCTCAGGCAGCTGGGGTAGCTCAGCCAGGTATTGTGGCTCGGGCCGTTGATGGAGCAGCTATGTCTGCTGATGCTTTATGGATATTGGACCGGTTCACCAAGTTGTTTCCTACTACTTTTAGCGGTGCACCTTCAGAGGATCCCCAGGATTACTTAGACAGTTGCTATGAGGTTCTTCAGAACATGGGGATCGTGGAAACCAATGGGGTCGATTTTGCTACTTTCCGCCTTTCTGGTCCCGCCAAGACTTGGTGGAGGGATTATTGCTTGACCAGACCAGCTAGATCACTGCTTTTGTCTTGGGCACTGTTCTCCGATTTGTTCCTGGAGAAGTTCCTTCCAGTCAGCCAGAGAGAGGATTTCCAGAGGCAGTTTGAGCCCCTCTAGCAGGGTTCCATGACAGTCACACAGTATGAGACAAGATTTATCACTTTGGCCCGACATGCTATCATGATCCTCCCTACTGACCGAGAGAGGGTGAGGAGGTTTATCTAGGGATTATGCCGATTAGACTGCAGATGGCCAGAGAGACATGCAGTGACATTTCCTTTCAAGAGGTGGCCAATGTTGCCAGGCGAGTCGAGATGGTCTTATTGCAGGGAAGTGGTCAGGGGCCTGACAAGAGGCCTCGTTATTTTGGCCGGTTCAGCGGTGCCTCATATGGAGGCAAGGATTCTTTTGGCAGAGGTCATCCTCCTAGACCATTTCAGTCAGCACTTCAGGTTTCTCGCAGTGCTCCTGGCAGTCGTGGTTCCCACATGCCATATTCTGATCAGTTGGCCTACAGTGCACCATCAGCTCCTATCAGTGCACCGCCGCTCTAGAGTTTGAAGAGTGGTTATCCAGGTTGACAGGGACAGTTTTTGGGCCAACAGCCTTAGCAGCAGAGATCTTGTTATACTTGTGGTGGTCCGGGGCACATTGCAAGATTTTACCCCCGAGCCTCGAGTGGTTCTCAGCACCAAGGTTCTCGTGCTATGATTCCCGCACCAGGTGCTCCACCACCCCCTCAGCCAGCTAGGGGTGGAGGTCGAGATGCTAGAGGTGGAGGCCAGACAGTTAGAAGTGGAGGCCAGGCTATTAGGGGTAGAGGCCATCCAGTAGGAGGTCGACCCAGGGATGTTCAGATTGGTGGGGCCCAGCCCCGATGTTATGCTATTCCCTCTAGACCTGAGGCTGAGGCCTCCGATGCAGTCATTACAGGTATGGTTTTAGTTTGCAGCAGGGATGCTTTGGTTTATTTGATCCGAGGTCCACATTTTCTTACGTGTCATCATATTTTTCTCCCCATTTAATTATGCCTTGTGATTCCCTGAGTACTCCGGTAATGTGTCTATGCTGGTGGGTGATTCTATTATGGTAGATCGTGTCTACCGTTCCTGTATAGTGGTTATTGGTGGTCTTGAGACCAGTGTAGATCTTCTACTCCTTGATATGGTTGATTTCGATGTCATTTTGGGGATGGATTGGTTGTCGCCCTATCATTCTATTCTGGACTATCATGCCAAGACCGTGACCTTGGACTTGCCGGGAGTACCTCGATTGGAGTGGAGGGGGACTCCTGGTCATTCTTCCAGCAGGGTTATCTCATATATGAATGGTCGGTGCATGGTTGAGAAGGGGTGTTTGGCCTATTTGGCGTATGTTCGTGATTCTAGTGCCCAGGTTCCTTCTATGGAGTCTTTGCCCATTGTTCGTAGTTTCCAAAGGTATTTTCTGCAGACGTTCCGGATATGCCACCCGACAGGGATATTGACTTTTTCATTGAGTTGGCTCCGGGCACTCAGCCCATTTCTATTTTGCCATATCGTATGGCCCCGCCAGAGCTGAAGGAGTTGAAGGAGCAGTTGCAGGATTTGCTAGATAAAGGCTTTATTAGGCCTAGAGTCTCGCCTTGGGGTGCGTCGGTGTTATTTGTTAAGAAGAAGGACGGGACAATGAGGATGTACATTTATAACCGACAATTGAACAAGGTTACTATCAAGAATAAGTATCCTTTGCCGAGGATTGATGATTTGTTCGATCAGCTTCAGGGTGCTACAGTGTTTTCAAAGATTGATTTGAGATCTGGCTACCATCAGTTGAGGATTAGGGCGTCTGATGTCCCTAAGACAGTCTTTCGCACTCGGTACGGGCATTATGAGTTCTTGGTGATGTCATTCGAGTTGACAAATGCCCCAGCTACTTTTATGGATTTGAGGAACCGAGTGTCCATGCCTTATTTGGATTCATTTGTGATTGTCTTCATTGATGACATTCTGATTTACTCCCGCAGCCGAGAGGAGCACAAGCAGCACCTTCAAGTCGTTCTCCAGACTCTTAAAGACAGTTAGTTATATGCTAAGTTTTTGAAGTGTGAGGTCTGGTTGAGTTTGGTTGCATTTCTGGGCCATGTTGTATCAGTAAAGGGTATTCAGGTGGATCCCAAGCAGATTTCAGTAGTCAGGGATTGGTCTAGACCCACGTCAGCTACAGAGATTCGGAGTTTCTTGGGCTTAGAAGGTTACTATCGTCGGTTTGTGGAGGGTTTTTCATCTATTGCAGCCCCGATGACCAGGTTGACTCAGAAGGGTGCCCAGTTCAGGTGGTCAGATGAGTGTGAGGCGAGCTTTCAGAAGCTCAAGATAGCCTTGACCACGGCACCAGTGTTGGTTTTGCCCTCTGATTTAGGGCCATATACTGTGTATTGTGATGCTTCTCGGGTTGGACTTGGTGCAGTGTTGATGCAGGATGGCAAGGTTATAGCATATGATTCACATCAGTTGAAGGTTCATGAGAAGAACTATCTAGTTCACGATTTGGAGTTAACAGCCATCGTCCACGCGCTGAATATTTGGAGACATTATCTGTATGGCGTGTCTTGTGAGGTGTTCACGGATCATAAGAGTTTGCAATATCTGTTCAAGTATAAAGAGTTGAATATAAGGCAGAGAATATGGTTGGAGATGTTGAAAGACTACGACATCACCATCTTATATTATCCGGGGAAGGCCAATGTGGTGGCCGATGCCTTGAGCAGGAAGTCAGTTAGTATGGGTAGTCTTTCATATATTCTGGTCGAGAGGAGACCGCTTGCTTTGGATGTTCAGGCTTTAGCAATCGGTTCATGAGATTGGATGTTTCTGAGACCAGCAGTGTTCTAGCTTATATTGTGGCTCGTTCTTCATTATTCAATCGTATTCGAGACCGGCAATATGATGATCCTCATTTGTGTGTCCTTAGGGGTACGGTGTGGCACGGTGATGCCAAGCAGGTTACAGCTGGTAATGATAGGGTTTTGCGGATGCAGGGCCGTGTTTGTGTGCCTAATGTTAATGGACTTCGTGAGCTGATATAAGAGAAGGCCCATAGTTCCCGGTATTCCATTCATCCGGGCACCGCAAAAATGTACCAGGATTTGCGGCAGCATTATTGGTGGAGGAGGATGAATAAGGATTATTAGACCGGCAGGTTCATCAGTTGAGATCGAAGAGTTATCCTTCGGTTCGTGTCCAATGGAGAGGTCAGCCTGCCGAGGCAGCTACCTGGGAGTTCGATATGCGGAGCCGATATCCCCATCTTTTCCCTGATTCAGGTACTTTTCTATGTCCGTTCGAGGACGAACATTTGTTTTAGAGGTGGAAAATCTGTGTTCCGAGGTCTTGAAAACCTTATTTTATCTCACCTCATTTTGCGTGCGCAGCCCGGACGTATATCCGGGAAGCCTTTAAATGAGAAATTGAGAAAAATGCTAGTTGTGCCTTAAAAAATTGATTGATTTAAGTTGACTTCGGTTAACATTTTGGGTAAACAGACCCGGACAAGTGATTTGACGGTCTCGGAGGGTCTGTTGGAAAATATGGGATTTGGGCGTATGTCCGGAATCAAATTCTAAGGTCCCAAGCCCGAGAAATAAATTTTTGAAAGAAATTATTTTCTGAAAATATGAAGGATTTTAGAAATTGGATTATATTTGAAATTTATGGTATCGGGCCCGTATTTTTGTTCTGGTGCCCGGTACAGGTTCAATATGATAATTATGATATGTCTGTAAAATTTGGTAAGAAACGGAAGTCGTTTGACGTGATTCGAACACGTAGTTGTGAAATTTGATACTTTGGAAGTTTTGAAACTTTTCTTTAATTTTTATGCTAAATCCATTGTTTAAGATGTTGTTTTGGTGATTTGATCGCACGAGTAAGTCCGTAGTATGTTTTTGAGGTTGTGTGCATGTTTGGTTTGGAGCCCCAAGGGCTCGGGTGAGTTTCGGATAGGCGTCGGGGTGTTTGGAACTTAGAAAAATCTGGTTTTTTTGGGTTGTTGCTGGTGTCCAGATAATTGCTCTATGCGAACGCATAGCACAGTTTGGGAGGGGGGAAAGATTTCTCTACGCGAACGCATAGAGCCACGTGCGAACGAGGAGCCTTAGGAATTTGCCACAATATCCTTCTTCATCCTCCTCCACCAATAATGCTTCCGCAAATCCTGATTTATTTTTGCGGCGCCGGATGAATGGAGTACTGAGAACTATGGGCCTCCTCTAAAATCAACTCACGAAGTCCATCGACATTAGGAACACAAATACGACCCTGCATCCTCAAAACTCCATAATCACCAACTGTAACTGCTTGGCACCGCCGTGCCGCACTGTGTCCCTAAGGACACATAAATGAGGATCATCATACTGCCGATCTCGAATACGATCAAATAATGAGGAACGAGCAATTGTATAAGCTAGAACACGGCCGGGCTCAGAAACATCCAATCTCATGAACTGATTGGGTAAAGCCTGAACATCCAAATCAAACGGTCTCTCCCCGACCGGAATATAAGCAAGGCTACCCATACTGGCTGACTTCCTACTCAAAGCATAGGCTACCACGTTGGACTTCCCCTGATGATATAAGATGGTGATGTCATAGTCTTTCAACAGCTCCAACCATCTCCTCTACCTCAAATTCAACTCATTTTGCTTGAACAAATATTGCAAACTCTTGTGATCCATGAAACCTCATATGACATGCCATACAGATAATGCCTCCAAATCTTCAGCGCATGGACAATGGTTGCTAACTCCAAATCATGAACTAGATAATTCTTCTCGTGGACCTTCAACAAACGCAAAACATATGCAATAACCTTGCCATCCTGCATCAACATTGCACCAAGTCCAACCTGAGATGCATTACAATACATAGTATATGACCCTGAACCTGTGGGCAAAACCAACACCAGCATCGTAGTCAGGGCTGTCTTAAGTAGGGGTGTGCATTCGAATTGGTTTATCGATAAATCGAATCGATTATTTGTTATCGGTTTATCGATTTTTCGATTTCAAAATTTTCCTTATCGATTTCGATTTCGATTTTTTCCTCTTCGGTTATCGGTTTATCGATAAACCGATAAGATATACTAAAAAGACAAATATACCCTTATTCTCAAACTAAAAAATTTATACTCGTTGATGTGAAATCCAAGTGCTATTTTATATAATATAATATGTGTAGGAAATCATTTGCAAGTTGTATTGCGAGTTGCAACTTTTCGCCATCTTTCATAGGAGTACCTAATTTCTTTCAAACTTGACTGACATATATATAGTTCATCATTTATTTATATTCATTTTCTTGTCTGCACGTCCCTCTTGAAA
This sequence comes from Nicotiana undulata, assembly GCA_005239495.1. NCBI lineage: Eukaryota > Viridiplantae > Streptophyta > Magnoliopsida > Solanales > Solanaceae > Nicotiana > Nicotiana undulata. The sequence goes on from ML295327.1 coordinate 10,450, forward strand.
TTAATGATTCCCCTTTACAATGTCATAATGACCACATAAAGATATTTTTTTGTTTCTTTTGACTTAATTGCAGATCCATCCAATGATATAATCAGGTAATGCTAACGACCACTTGTGCTAGCTGTAACACTAAATTAAAAAAATTGGTAGTAAGAATATAGTAGTCACACTGTGTAAGTCATACAATGGTACCACATTAATTACGATACCCTCTATAAAAAGATGTAATATAAAAATAGAAATTATTATTATTATTATTATTATTATTATTATTATTGCAAATCCTGAGGAGTTCAGATTTATACTATTTTTACAGATCCAGAGAGATTCAGATTTGCAAGGGAAACGTCATTTAGACGTAGGCATTTGCATTTCTGGAGCATAAATTTTAGCTTCTTTTACTCCAAATTAGTTAGGCGTGTTTATAGCAATATACTTTCCGTGGAATCCCGCAAATTTTCTTATTGGTGTAATCGATAAGCCCCAAAAATCGATAAATCGAAATCGAAAAAATCGAAACCTTATTGAAACGATAACGATAAGCATATGTACAAATCGATAATCGATAAGTAATTATCGATAAGGGTCAAAATCGAATGCACACACCTAGTCTTGAGCTTCTGAAAGCTCGCCTCACACTCATCTGACCACCTAAACTGGGCACCCTTCTGAGTCAACCTAGTCATCGGGGCTGCAATCGATGAAAACCCCTCCACAAACCGACGGTAGTAACATGCTAAGCCCACGAAACTCCAAATCTCTGTAGCTGATGTGGGTCTAGGCCAATCCTTGACTGCTGAAATCTTCTTGGGATCCACCTAAATACCTTCTGTTGATACAACATGACCCATAAATGCAACTGAACTCAACCAAAACTCACATTTCGAAAACTTGGCATATAACTGACTGTCCTTCAGAGTCTAGAGGATGACTCGAAAGTGTTGCTCATGCTCCTCTCGGCTTCGGGAATAAATCAAAATATCATCAATGAAGACAATCATGAAGGAATCCAAATAAGGCCTGAACACTCGGTTCATCAAGTCCATGAAAGCTTATGGGGCATTTGTCAACCCGAATGACATCACTAAGAACTCATAATGCCCATATCGAGTGCGAAAATCTGTCTTATGGACATCGGATGCCCTAATCCTCAACTGATGGTAGCCAGATCTCAAATCAATCTTCGAAAATACCTTGGCACCCTGAAGATGATCAAACAAATCATCAATCCTCGGCAACAGATACTTATTCTTGATGGTAACCTTGTTCAATTGTCGATAATCTATGCACATCCTCATCAATCCATCCTTCTTCTTAACAAACAACAGTGGCGCACCCCAAGGAGAAACACTAGGCCTAATAAAGCCTTTATCAAGCAAGTCCTGCAACTGTTCTTTCAACTCCTTCAACTCTGGCGGGGCCATACGATACGGCGGAATAGAAATGGGCTGAGTGCCCGGGGCCAAATCAATGCAAAAATAAATATCCCTGTCGGGCGGCATACCCGGCAGGTTTGCAGGAAACACCTATGGAAACTCGCGGACAACGGGCACGGAATCCATAGAAGAAACCTCAGCACTAGAATCACGAACATAATACAAATAGGCCAAACACCCCTTCTCACCATACGTCGAGCCTTCATATAAGAGATAACCCTGCTAGAAAAATGACCCGGAGTCCCTCTCCACTCCAGTCGAGGCAACCCCAGCAATGCTAAGGTCACAGTCTTGGAATAACAGTCCAGTATAGAATAATAGGGCGACAACCAATCCATCCCCAAAACGACATCAAAATCTACCATATCAAGGAGTAGAAGATCTACACTGGTCTCAAAACCACTAATAAACACCACACACGAACGGTAGACACGATCTACCACAATAGAATCACCCACCGGTGTAGACACATATACAGGAGTACTCAGAGAATTATGAGACACAACAAAATATGGAGCAAAATAGGATGACACATAGGAATACGTGGATCTTGGATCAAATAAAACCTAACCATCCCTACTGCAAACTGAAACCATACCTGTGATAACTGCATCAGAGGCCTCAGCCTCAGGTCTGCCTCGAATAGCATAACATCAGGGTTGGGCCCCACCAATCTGAACTACATCCCTAGGACGGCCTCCTACTGGATGACCTCTACCTCTAGTAGCCTGGCCTCTACCTCTAACTGCCTGACCTCCACCTCTAACACCTTGACCCCCACCTCTAGACGGCTGAGCGGGTGGTGGAACACCTGGTGTCGGGACCATAGCACGGGAACTCTGGTGCTGAGAACTGCTCGAGGCTCGAGGGCAAAATCTAGCAATGTGCCCCGGACAACCACAAGTATAACAAGATCTCGGTTGCTGAGACTACTGGCCCTGAAACTGTCCCTGACGACCTGAGTAACCACCCTGAAAACTCTGGAGCGGCGGTGCACTAATAGGAGATGGTGGTGCATTGTAGTGAAACTGATAAAAATACTGCATGTGAGAACCACAGCCACCTGGAGCACTGCGAGAAACCTGAAGTGTTGGCTGGTACGGCCTAGGAGGATGGCCCCTACCAAAAGAATCTCTGCCTCCAGATGAGGAACCACTGAACCGACCAAAATGACGAGGCCTCTTGTCAGAACCTTGACCACTACCCTGTGATAGAACCATCTCGACTCGTCTGGCCACATTGGCCGCATCCTGAACGAAAATATCACTCCCTGTCTCTCTAGCCATCTGCAATCTGATCGGCTGAGCTACTCCCTCACTAAACCTCCTCACCCTCTCTCGGTCGGTGGGAAGTATCATAATAGCATGACGGGCCAAGGTGATGAGTCTGGTCTCATACTGAGTGACGGTCATAGAACCCTGCTGGAGATGCTCAAACTGCCTCCGGTAATCCACTCTCTGAGTAATAGGGAGAAACTTCTCCAGAAACAAATCGGAGAACTGGGCCCAAGTCAAAGGCGGTGATCCAGCTGGTCTGGCCAAACAATAATCTCTCCACCAAGTCTTGGCGGGACCTGATAAACAAAAAGTAGCAAAGTCGACCCCATTGGTCTCCACTTTCCCCATGTTCCGTAGAATCTCGTGGCAGCTATCCAAATAGTCCTGGGATCCTCTGAAGATGCACCGCTATAAGTAGTAGTAAACAGCTTGATGAACCAGTCAAACCTCCACAAAGCATCAGCAGACATAGCTGCTCCATCACCGGTTTGAGCCACAATACCCGGCTGAACTACCCTAGCTGTCTGAGGTGCTGGAGTCTGAAACTGAGAAGCCAACTGCTCCGGAGTGCGAGTAGCGGGAGTCTGGGATCCTCCCCCAGCATAAGAGACGATCGGTGCGGTAAAAAGTAAACGTGCCTGAGCGACACTCTCCATGAGGCCCACAAGACGGACCAGAGCATCCTGGAGTACCGGGGTAGCGATGAACCCCTCGGGAACCTAAGCTGTCCCAACCGGGACTGTCTGGGCAAGAACCTCACCAGCAAACTCTACATGAGACTCCGCCACTAGGGTTGCTGCTCTGGGTTGTGCTCTGCCATTGCCTCAGCCTCTAGCACGGCCTCAGCCTCATCCTCGGCCCCTCGTAGGAGCTGCAACTAGAGACTCGAGCTATTGATCAGTGGATGAAGAAGCATGTGTTCTCGCCATTTGCGAGAGAATAGAGTAGAAATTCAGTTAGTATTGAGAATTCAAATCGCACGACAGAGAAGAATAGATGTGAAGTCATTCCTAAACTCTGTAGCCTCTTGGGAATAAGCACAGACATCTTCGTACCGATCCATCAAACTCTACTAAGCTTGTCCGTGAATTGTGAGACCTAAGCAACCTAGTGCTCTGATACCAACTTGTCACGACCCGAATTTTCCACCATCAGGGCCGTGATGGCGCCTAACGTTAAACCCGCTAGGCAAGACAACGTGAATGATTATTTACCTTATTTCTTTATTATTAACAACTAACATGTGATATACAAAACCAGTGGAATTAAAAGTGAGAAAGAAAACAAAGTCTAACAACTTGATTAAATACCATTATGAAATTCATAATACTAAACCCAACATTTGGTGTCACAACTTCACGGACTGTCTATGAATAATACATATAAGGGTCTGAACAAAATAAACACATCTGTCTCAAAATAAAGAAGAGCATAAGGGAAATAAAGTAGGAGGGGACTCCAAGGCCTGCGTACGCCTGCAGGACTACCTCGGAATCTCCAAATGGACTGAAGGCAGCCTCCTCACTCTAAAGTCTGTAGGGTCCTGTACCAGGATCTGCACAAAGTTTAGAGTGTAGCATCAGTACAACCGACCACATGTACTGAGTAAGTGTCGAGTCTAACCTCGACGAAGTAGTGGAGAGGCTAGGACACAACAATCAAATCAACCTGTGCAGTTTAATCATATACGAAACAAAACAATAATATTGACAAGAATAAGCAGCTAGATACCAAAGAAGGAAAAGGGGGGACATGATGAGGGGAGAGAATATCAAATAATAGGAATAACAAGAAAAAGCAATAAATCAATTATCAACTTAAACAACAGAAAGTAGTAACACAAGGAAAACAATGCACGACATCACCCTTCATGCTTTTACCCTCATCCTCACCAAGTAATAAATAGAATGCACGGCATCACCCTTCGTGCTTTTACTCTCATCCTCACCATAAATCAATAGAAACGGCACGACATCACCCTTTGTGCTTTTACTCTCATCCTCACCATAAATCAATAGAAACGGCACGACATCACCCTTTGTGCTTTTACTCTCATCCTCACAATATTATACACAGCATCACCCTTCGTGCTTTACACTCTTCCTCACCCAAAAAAATCAACAACAACAACTCGGCAAGCAAATCAATGGTACACTCGGTAATAAGAATCATAACGTCCCGACAAGGGAGCCAACAGTAGAATTAATATCACCCCGGCAAGGGAAACAGCTATAACCGATCTCACTTAATTATTTAAATTCACGTAGTAATCCTCAACTTGAACCAAAACTCAACAATGATCAGTACCATAGAAAATACTACCAACATGAATAATCATCAAATTAAACTCAAGTAACGTTTAATGAAAAATCACATAAGGCTCAATATTTGACCCACGGGCATGCTTGACACCAACGTATAGATACTCGTCACCACACCTATACGTTGCACATTAACTAACACATAGCAAATAAGACACAATATATATTTCCTCAAGCTAAGGTTATGCCAAACACTTATCTCGAATTCCACAACCAAACTCAAGCCTCAATTACCGCTTTCTCTTTAGAATTCGCCTCTAATTAGATTGCATCTAGACATAATCAGCTTAATAATATCAACAAATGCTAGATAATTCAACCCCAATGCTTAATTATAGGTTTTCTACCATTCTTCCTAAAAAGTGAAAAATCGACCCCGGACCTGCTTGGTCAAAACACGAGGTTCGGACCAAAACCCGATCACCCATTCACCTACGAGCCCGAATATGTAATTAGTTATGTAATCCGACCCCAAAGCGAGGTCTAAATTCCAATTATACAAGCCCTAACTCTACCCAAATCCCCAATTTTCTACCATTAAAACCCTAGAATTCTTGATAAAAGTTGATGAAAAGCATTAGAAAGTTGAAAGAAATTAGTTAATAGACACTTACCTATGATTTGGGAAGAAAATCTCTTGAGAAAATCGCCCTAAGTCTTCTATTTTTGAGAAAGTTTGAAAAGAAAACGGCTGAAGTTCTAATTTAAAACACTCACTGCCCGACCTTCGCACCTGCGGCGCCTGGGTTGCATCTGCGCTTTCGCATGTGCGGAAAATTGGTCGCACTTGTGGAAATGGGCAAGGCCACTGAGGGCCACACCTGGGGAGGAATAACCGCACATGCGGAACCGCTTCTACCGAAAAAGGTCTGCATCTGCGAGGGAAGGGGGGACTGGGATGGACCACACCTGCGACCCAAATATGCGTGCCTGCGGTCTCGTACCTGCGGCCCTAGCTCGTAGGTGCAGGCACACCAGAACTGGTGCACCAACAGTGATTTCCTAAGTCTAAACACCCCGAAACTCACCCGAGCCCTCAGGGATCCAAACCAAACATGCACACAGCCTCAAAAACATCTTACAGACTTACACGTGCGATCAAATCGCCAAAATTACATCCTAAACAACGAATTTAAGCATAGAAATCAAAGGAAAATGTCAAAACTTTCAAAGTTTTAAATTTCACAATTACGGGTCCAAATTACGTCAAATGGCCTCTGTTTCTTACCAAATTTTACAAGCACAACTCGAATATCATATTAAACCTGTACCGGGCTCTGAAATCAAAATACGGGCCCGATACCATCAATTTCAAATGTAGCCAAATTTCCAAGAACTATTATAATTTCAATTAAATAATTTCTTTCAAAAATTCATTTCTCGGGTTTGGGACCTCAAAAATCTGATACTGGGCATACGCCCAAGTCCCATATTTTCCTACGGACCCTCCGGGACTGTCAAATCACGGGTTCGTTTACCCAAAATATTGACCGAAGTCAACTTAAATTTAATTTTAAAGGCAAAAATTGCTTTTTCCTCAGTTTTTCATATAAAAGTCTTCCCGGATACAAGTACAGGCTGCGCACGCAAAACGATGTGAGATAAAAGGAAGTTTTCAAGGCTTCAACACACAGTTTTGACTTTTAAAACAAGGATGACCTTTTGGGTCATCACAGAACCTCCCGAGATATCGTCCCAAAGTAAATATGCAGTGCAAGGGGATCTCCCAGAATACGCCCGTAGTCCCAAAGTAAATATGCAATATAAGGGGATCTCCCGAAATACGTTTGTAGTCTCAAAGTAAATATGCAATACAGGGGGATCTTCCGGAATACGTCTGTAGACCCAAAGTAAATATGCAAATGCTAGGGGATCTCCCGGAATGCGTTCCGTAGTCCCAAAATAAATATACAGCTCAACCAATAAACCCAACAGTTACGACAATGAAAACTACAGTTTAGGCTAAGTTCAACCTTGGAAACAGGAGTTTCACTAAACATGTTGCACAGAGTTCAAATAGACAATCAAAACACGTTAGGCATACTTTTCTAATCTAAACAAGGTAATTACACATGCTAGTGTAGTTCAAACAAGGCAAAACCAGGTTATGATTAAGTAAAACATGGAGTTTTATAACAAATAGCCCGTGTACGTACTCATCACCTCACGTACACGACGCTCATATATCAAACAGTACCAAAAACCTAAGGGGAAGTTCCCTCACACAAAGTTAGGCAAGCCACTTACCTCTAACAAAGCTCAAATCAATCCGAAACCACACTCTTGCCACGAGTATTCAACTCCGAATAGCCCAAATCTAATCATATCAATTACATAATGTAAATATAACTATAAGTAACTACTTTAGCTAATTAATTTGAAGCTAAGGCAAGAAAATAGGAAAAATGCCCAAAAGCCTCCTCGGGCCCACGACTCGAAATCCGGTAAACATTACAAATTACGAACATCCATTCACTCACGAGTCTAACCATACCAAATTTACTCAAATCTGAAATCAAAATCTCAATAAAAATCCCAAAATTCGGCCTAAGAATTTTCTCAATTTTTCCCAATTTTCACCCCAAATCCGAAATTAAATGATAAAATTAAGCATAGATTAGTGGGAATTAATCATAAAGGAGTTAGGAATCATTACCCAAAAACTTCCTTCGAAAATCTCTCCAATTTTCGCCTTCTACCGAGCTCTCAATCAAATTTTGTGAATATAAACTCAAACCCTCTTTTTTGAACTTTAAATCTGCCCAGTTATTTTCTTAATCGTGATCGTGGAAACGCCCTCGCGATCGCGAAAAACAACTTCGGTTCCTCATAATTTTAACCTAAGCGTCCGCGTAACTCCCCACGCGAACGCGATGCAATAGCTTCTAAAACCTATGCAATCGCGATTGATCTCACGCGATCGCGAAGAGCAACACCCAACTCCACTACTGCCTCATTTCTTCTTCGCGAACGCGGCCTAGTCCACGCGTTTGCGATGCATAACCTGACGAACCTATGCAATCGCGTCCCAGTCTTGGCGAACGCGAGAGTTAACTCAGCTGGTCTCCCAAATTCTCTATGCGGTCGCGATGTAAGAAACCAGCTGCAGAACACCAGAAAAATCTCCCAACTCACTAAGTCCAAATATGACCCGTTGAGCATCTGAAACACGCCCGAGGCCCCCCGGACCTCAACCAAAAACCCCACCCAATCCTAAAACATCATACCAACTTAGTTGATCCCTCAAATCACATCAAACGACGCTAAAAATCACGAATCACCCTCCAATCCAAACTTAAGAACTTGAAACTTCAAAAATTCTACAACTGACGCCGAAACCAACCAAACTACGTATGATTGACCCCAAATTTTGCACACAAGTCATATTAAACACTATGGACCTACTCCAACTTCTGGAATTGGATTCCGACCTCGATATCAAAAATTCCACTACCGGTCCAAAACTCCAAAATTTTGACTTTCGCCATTTCAAGCCTAAATGAGCTACGGACCCCCAAAACACATTCTGAACACGCCCCTGAGCCCATAATCACCCAACGGAGCTAACGGAATCGACGGAATTCCATTTTGGAACTGTCTTCACACAGTTTCGACTATGGTCCAAATTTTAAGACTTAAGCTCTCAATTAGGGACTAAGTGTCCCAAAACACTCTGCAACTCAAAACAAATTATCCCGGCAAGTCACAATAGTAGAAATAGATATGGGGAAAGCAGTTAATAGGTTTCGGTGCTCTAACTCTCAAAATGACCGGGAGGGTCATTACACGGGCCCACGTCTCTAAATCCAACAAAAGTCACAAAACCCGAAAACCCATTCACTCACAAGTCTAACTATACCAAATTTATCAAAACCCGACCTCATTTGGTTACCCAAATCCCAAAAATCCACTCTCAAATTCTCAAGCCCTAATTTCCCAAATTTCACCTCAACACCACACAATCTAGGTGGGAAAATCAATGGAGAAACAAGATTTATGATCAAAATCGAGCACAAGAAGCTTACCTCATAATTCCCCTCGAAAATCCTCTTCAAAATCGTCTAAGCCCGAGTCTAAAATGTTAAAAATGGTGAAAATCTCGAAGTCCCTTTTTTATATGCTCGGCCCAGGTTTTTTGCACCTGCGGCTCAATTTCCGCATCTGCGGACCAAGCTCCGCTTTTGCGGAGAATCACTTAAACACTGCCTCCGCTTCTGCGATCAAGAGACTACATATGCGCTCATTGCAGGTGCGAAAGTCACATCGCACCTGCGGTCCAAGCTCGCACCTGCGCCCTGAAGTCCGCTTCTACGACCATCGCAGGTGCGAGAATTACATCGCACATGTGACCTCTGCCCAGATCTTCCTTAGTCGCATCTGCGACCCTTTCGTCGCTTCTGCGGGTTCGCACCTGTGGTTCCCACTCCGCAGGTGCGGTTACACCAGTAGCAGCAGCACTTCAGCTGCATTTCCTCAACTCCAAACAAGCTATCAACCACCCGAAATCACCACGAGGCCCTCGGGACAACAACCAAACATACTAACAAGTCCTTTAACATCATACAAACTTAGGCGAACCTTTGAATCACTCAAAACAACATCAAAACATCAAATTACACCCGAATTCAAGCCTAAAGAACTTCCAAATTTTTGAAATCCACAAACGATGCCGAAACCTACCAAGCCACGTCCGAATGACCTCAAATTTTGCACACAATTTAGAAATGACACCACAAACCTACTCCAACTTCCGAAAATTCAATCCGACCCCTATATCAAAATTTCTGCTGCCGGCCAAAATTTTAACTTTCGCCAATTCAAGTCTAATTCTACTACGGACCTCCAAATCACATTACGAATGCGCTCCTAAGTCGAAAATCACCTAACGGAGCTAACGGAACCATCAAAATTCAAATCCGAGGTTGTTTACACATAAGTCAAAATCCGGTCAATTTTTTCAACTTAAGATTTCTATTAAGAGACTATGTGTTTCAATTCACTCCGAAACCACTCCAGACCTGAACCAATTTACCTGGTATATCATAATATAGTTGTAGAACACAAAAGAAGCAGGAAATGGGGAACGGGGATACAACTCTCAAAACGATCGGCCGGGTCGTTACACGACCCAATTTTCCCCTCTGTTGGGTATCGTGATGGCACCTAGTCTTAGGGACTAAGTAAGCCTAAAATTTACTAATTAACAACAATAATAAATAACATTTAACAATTGAAATATAAATCTCTTTAAAATTTACAACCCCAAAACCGGTAGTATAAGTCATAAGGTCTACAAAAATTTGCTACAACTTCTAAATACAACTATTTGGTAATAAGTAAAAACAATGTGAATACAAAATAGGAAGGTGACTCTGAAGCCTACAACAGAGTATGGTATCTACATTAAGATTACACGATATACCTAACAATACAGTAATTGCAATAAGAAAGAAAACAATAAGTATCAGCGGAATACCATAATAATGACACAGAAGAGTGAACGGGAAACACAACCTAAAATCTGAAATCACATATACAACAAGGACAAGTAATAACTCAGCAATTACAACCGCCTTCACATCAGGTTTTAGTCAACAAACTCCACGAGGTATCGAACCTCAGACAAATCATAACTCACGGATCTCAACACCTGAATCCTAACACTTGGCATCATGTGCCCTCATTACACCTCCTAACCGCACTGACGACTCACGTACCTAATAGAGTCATTCTCACATAAAAGGCAAGTAAACAGGGTGTGCATCTATACGAAACAATATCAAGAAAACCCTCTCATCCTATAAAAGTGCTTAACTACATGTATGCTTGTGCAAGTGTCCTAACATAGTTCATACCAGCTAGTAAATATAAGGAAAAGAATGGACAACACGTAGAATGTTTTCTCACGACTTTCACAAGATAAAGCTCACACAAGTAAGTAAGGGTGTTCATGGTTCGGTTTGGTTCGGTTTTTCCCTAAAAAAATAAATCAAGTAAGTCGGTTTTTCAAATATTGGAACCAAACCAAACCAATTAAGTCGAGTTTTTATCGATTCGGTTTGATTCGGTTTTTTTCTGTTTTTATGTATTTTCGGTTGTTCATAAGTTTTTTCTTAAATATGAGACATACACTACCAAACGCATATTCCAGCGACTACATTTTCTATGTAACACTATAATATCAATTGCTCTTTGAGAAATCTATCATTTACCAAGATATATTGATGATAATTGAATCAAATAGTGATGAATAATTAAAGTACTCAATTAAAAATCGATTATTATTAACACGAAATAAATTCTTGTACTTAGCAAAAGAAAACTACCAACCAAACTAGAATGTAAAGGCAAGAAATTAGATTATTGTAATAGCAAAGAACTAGACTAAAAATATAAATTACTAATATGTACCATAAATTTTAATTATTTTTAATAAAATATACATATATATAGGTGTAATAATAAATTCAAATAGCTACTTTTATAGTCGGTTTGGTTCGGTTTTTTCGGTTATTTTTTTATCAAAACCATATCAAATTTGATCGATTTTTAAAATTCAAAACCAAAAACAAACCATACATAAAAGGTATCGGTTTTTTTGGACAGTTTTCAGTTTGGTTCGGTTTTTTGGGTTTTTATGAACACCCCTACAAGTAAGTGCACCACTACACAAATATCAACAACAAGAATGCCCCCAGGCCATCACAAGTCATCACAAATCAATCCCCGACATAGCCCACCTTGTCTCGATGTGTGCAACAGTAAAGTAAATGCCCGCCTTGTCTCGCCACACGTACATAATAATGTTACCGCCTTGTCACACCGCATGTGCAAAATATCAATAGTAACAACAGCACGGTAGAAACCTCGTGCAACCCCATAACAATAATCGCATGGCAGAAACCTCGTGCATCACAATATTAACAACCGCACGGTAGAGACCTCGTGCATCACCGCAACAAGTACAACAACAACAATAACAATAATATAGAGTACGACAAGTAAACCAATTCAAGAACCTTCGATCACAAGAAACGGTAGAACGAGTTTACAAGGAACAACCATAACAAAGAATACTAGGCGTAGCAAGAACAGTTCAACAAGGAAGGAAACAATATGTAATAACGGTCCCACAATGTACGGTTCAACAACAAGGAAAGCTAACACGAGTCAAATAATTTCAAATAAGGGCAAGTCAACTACGACATAGGATATCTAAGCTTTTTTAAAGGTTGGGCAATTACGAAAGAGATACAACCAATTCAAATAAAATTAGGCAGCGGGAGGATAACCATAACCTCATTTAAGACTTAACATTTACATGATGAGATAACGATAATTTCAAATAAAGATAAATAGTTATGAAAAGATAGCATGATAATAAAAGAGGTAAAAATCTTCAGTTGAGTCAAATAAGAGTCAAATAGGCAATAAGAGTGAATCATAAAAGCAATTATTTTCAATTAAAGCATGTAGAGGTGAAACTAGTAAATAGGAAACTCATTCATATCAAGAACAACTTCAAACTCAGTGAATATAAGGACCTAAGAACCCTAAAAGGCCAACTTTTCCACAAATAAGTCCGAGCACACACTCGTCACCTCGCGTACACAGACTGCAATTAGCATAGGAGAGTCAAATCCTAAGGAATAGTTTCCCCACACAAGGTTAGACAAGATACTTACCTCAAAAAATATAAACAGATACTCAAAATGAACTTCTCGGGTGAAATAGCCTCCGGACGGCTCACATCTAGCCAAAATAACTTTAAAGCATAAATAAAACTCATAAGAAACTATTCCGGATCAACTCAAAACACAGTTTAAATGATAAAAATAAAGATAAAATCATGGAATACAATAAATCCAAGGTGAAGAACACTTAGCCAGTCGAATTTCTTGAAAATCCCACGAAGAAGCTCCCAAAATCGAGGTCTAAAACTCAAAATATGAAGAAAATGGCCAAACCCTCGACTTATATGATTCTGCCCAGGGCTTCCACGTTTGCGAACAATGAAGCGCACCTGCGCACACGCATTTTGCGAGGAAGAGTTTGCATTTGCGAACTCTGATAGCCAGGCCTAGATTCGCATCTGCGGAAATACAGTCGCATCAGCGGCAACGCAGAAGCGCAAAGAGGGACGCAGAAGCGAGCTTCTTCGCATGTGCGATCGCTGGAGCGTAAAAGCGGCCTTTCGCACCTTTGTGCAGGCCTCCGCGCAAGAGAGCAAGCTCCCAGGCCTCAAAGATTGCAGAAGCGACTAGGCTCACGCAGAAGCGGAGCCACACCTGCGCTCCAAAGTGTCACAGGTGCGAAAACACAAGAACCAGACATGTTCAAAACTATGAAAAATATCTGAAACTCGTTTGAAACACGCCCGGAGCCCCCGGGACCCTGTCCAACCATACCAACAAGTTCTATACCCTAACACGAACCCTCTCGAGGTATCCAACCACATCCAACAATGCTGAAACTACGAATCGCACCATGAATCGAACTTATGAACTTGCCAATCTTCCAACTTCTAAAACTCGCGCCGAAACCTATAAAATCAACCCAGAATAACGTCAAATTTTTTAAGGCAAGTCCCAAATACCGTAACAGAGATGTTCCAACTCTCTAAATCTCATTCCGACCCGATATCACAAAAGTCAACTGTTGGTCAAACTTCTGCATCTTCCAAACTTCAATTTTTCCAATTTTCGCCGAAATGCTCCAAATTACCCTACGGAACTCCAAATCCAAATTTGTATGCACCCCTAAGTCCAAAATCACCATACGAAACTATAGAAGTCATACAAAATTCATTCTGGAGCCGTTTACATAAAAGTCAAATTTCTGGGGCAACTCTCACCACTTAAGCTTCCAAAACTAAAATCCTTCTTCGAATTTGCCTCTGAATCACCCAGTAATTGAACTCGACTACACACGTAAGTCAATACACATAATACGAAGCTGTTGAAGACCTTATGCCTCTGAACGGAACTTATATTTTAAAAATGACCGATCAGGTAGTTACAGATTTGTACGCCCCTAGTTTTACGAGACAAAATATTTTGGTGTTCTAGTGAAATAGGCTCAAATATAGCTGAACAATTAAAAATATTATATAGTTTACTCCAACTAGTTTGAAATTGAGGTGTCAAAAAATGTGTTTGTTTCGGTTATAACATCAACAAATTGCATCCTTAAGGATTACAACTTCAATTGGTGTACTTGGAAAATTTGGTGCTCAAAATGAGATAGAACACACTATTTTGACCATTCTTCTATTGTAGATATTTGAGTGTCGTATGAACGATAAATACTTACCTGTATCAGGTGTTTATACCCAACTATATAATTAACCTTAAGAATTAACAAATCAAAGTGAAAATGCATGACATTTAAGCATTCGTATGAGCTCCCTATTTCATTTTGACCATGATTTTACTTCAATTTCTACTGCATATTTCTCCCTATAACTGAGTGTAAGTCACTATAAGGAAGGAAGGTACATCCGTTTGTAAGTTGAGTTTAATTATATGCATTGCTTATTTATTTCAAGTGTATATTTTCTTCTTTATTTCTGTTATTTATTTGTTCTTCCTTTGTTTAGAATGTTGAATCTGACTCAAAAGGATCTTGTTGCATACCTAACCAGAAAAAGAATAGTAGAATCCGAAAAAGCTTAAATAATAACTTGAAATCAAACGCTATAAAGGCACAATTCATGAATTATAATTCATTTGAAGAATTAAGTTCAATTTTGAGTTTTTTGTGTTGATAAGACATCCAAGCATCCAATGCATTGTAGGGCATATTTAAATTAAGGGAAAGACTCAAAGTCGTTTGTGGGGTTTGCTTTAAGTCTTTTTCTTTAACTTCTTTCACATAGTTGGCAAGTGAACTGAGAAAATTGATCAAAATTCACTAGTAATAAATGTTTTTATTTTTTGAATGCGGAAAAATTAAATTAAAAAAAGAAATTAAATGTTTCCACTTCATTTCTATCAACTTTCCCCTACAATACCTAAGAAATTCTTTTATTATGGTTATGCAAAAGAGGAACTAACTAAGAAATATCTCGGGAAACTTATATTTTCTTTCGGTTGACTCTTCTGTAGGGTTGTAAATTGACTTGCCCCAAAAATAATACTTCTTCGGTCCTAATTTATGTAATATTGTTTAACTAGATGCAAAGCTTAACGAGATAAATGAAAGCTTTTGAAATATACCATCTAAAACAAACATTAAACATTAGCGTGACTATAAATTATCTCATGAAGATTAAATAAGTATTTTAAAGTTCAATTTTTTAAAATATACAAAAATTAATATTATATTTTAATCACACTAAAAAAGAAGGTGTGTTACACTTTGCTTCACATTTAAGAGTTTCATTTGATTTCAATACCTAAAACTCCCAAAGTTCAAATCGAATAGGTTTAAATTAAAAGTAGGAACTGCTCTCATATTAAAAGGCCGCCATAATATTTCTATACATTGATAAAGAATAAAAATGAGACCAAAATTATTATTTTGTAATGAAAGAATTAGTAATGTAAAAGACTACAAGTATAGATCGGTATTTAAGAAAACTTTCTTTTTATAAGAAATGAGGCACAATTTTGAAACAAAATATACTCTGACAACAAGAAATTTAAATTTGGCACGGAGTAATTACTACTATGTTGAATAATTTCTCTCTCTATTTCTCTCTCGGCGCAAGTTAGGGTGAGCCTCTTAACGTGCGCTGCTGCCGGAAATGGGGCGGGGAAGACCACAGAAACATGTCAACAGAGTTCTATTGACTGACTTAAAGCGGTAGGATGAGCTTAACAAAGGACTGGGACTGGGGAAATCACAAAAGGAGGACCCCAATTTTGGTACCAAAGCTACTGGAACACCGACGAGCGGAGGTAATTCAAACATGGTAATAATGGCTACACCGGCGGGGAAGGAAATTGATGAAGTAGGGAGCAGCTCAGTAACAACAACGGAAAAAGACCGTCTTAAGAAACAAATCGAGGTGCAATTGAACAAAGTAATGGCTCAAACATCGGTTACTCACACTACCGTAGGGGAGACATCGACCACATGGAATCAGAATAATTC
Source organism: Nicotiana undulata (assembly GCA_005239495.1). Classification (NCBI taxonomy): domain Eukaryota; kingdom Viridiplantae; phylum Streptophyta; class Magnoliopsida; order Solanales; family Solanaceae; genus Nicotiana; species Nicotiana undulata. Next base: position 26,581 of record ML295327.1, read on the forward strand.
AACATTGCAAGGAGTTAGAGGGATTGGTAATGAAGCAGATAAGCAAAAAATTGGAGATGAATCTCTGGCGGTTCATACCAAAACAGCATCGGCAAAAGGGCAAGGGTATAAAGCTCAAGAGATATCATGGGCGAATGTTGTAGCGGGTAATAAGCTAGCAGCTAAGGGAATGAATCTCGAGTACATAGCTCCAATTATATAATAGGGGAAGAAAATTGTGCAATTAGAGAAGGAAGACATTAATGAAGGAACGGTGAAATGGAAGCAATCCATTATCCTCTATGTGATTGGATACTCGCCTACAATAGGGGTTGTTGAATGGTTTCTGATGGCACACTGAAAATTCACTACAAAGCCTCAAATCTTCTACCATAATGAGGACTATTTTGTGACCAGATTCAATAACATGGAGGAGAGAGATGAGGTGCTATTATCTGGGCCCAATATGATCAATAATAGGCCTGTGATAATGAAGCCTTGGGTTGCTGCTTTTAATTTTAAGAATGAAGTCCTGAAGACGATTTCGTTGTGAGTAAAGTTTCCTAACCTGCCATTACAGTGTTGGAACAAAAGATCCTTGAGTAAAATTAGCAGTAGGCTAGATACGCCATTGTATACTGATGATTACACTACAAATACTACTCGTATATCATACGCCAGGGTCCTTATAGAGATGGATATCACTAAGGAACTGCCTAAATGTATACTGGTGCTTGATCCAAAAGGGAATCAATTGGAGCAAGAAATTGCTTGTGAATGGGAACCAGAATTCTGTGGAAAATGCTTACAAGTAGGTCACTCCTGTAGTGAAGTGGAAGCCCAGCGACCTCCAGTACAGGAAAATAGAGGCAAAATGCAGAAAGTGAAGCAAGTGTGGAGGAAGAATGATGTCGCAGGTAACCAGGGTATGCAACAGAATAAGGTTGATACAAACAATCTAGAAAAGCAACCAGAGATGAACATCATGAACAAAGAGGATCCAAATGCAAGTATACAACAAGAGGAATGGCAAAAGTGACAACAAAATCAGCAGCCAAAGCAAAGACCACAATAACAGAGGAACAGAATGTTGGGACTTCTAATGGATTTAATCCATTACTGAGGTCGAATGATCAATATAAGAATCAGATACAGAAGAGAGGGGATGCTAGGGGACAATGTAGCTATACTAGTGGGACAAGGGATAACAAATTTTACCATAATCAATGATGAACTTGGTAACGTGGAATGTGAGAGGAATGAATAAAACATATAAGCACAAGGAGATAAAGGTGTTTATGAGGGAGAATAAAGTTAATCTAGTTGCTATAGTAGAACATAGAGTAAAACAACATAAAGAAGGGAAGATAATACATAATATAGCTCCTAGTTGGAACTGATTTCAAATACCAGTACAAGCACAAAAGGAAGGATATGGGTACTCTGGGATCCAAAATATGTTGGATTCACAATGCTGGATATGGATCCTAAAATAGTACATGGAACAGTGAAAATATTTGCTCTGAATATAGATTTCACATTTACGGTTGTTTATGGTTTACACAACATAAAGACACATGGAGAGATTACGGATGAAACTCAAAGCTTTGGAAATACTCAGCAGGGACCATGTCTTATCATGGGAGATTTCAACACAGTGTTGCACCCTGAATATAGACAATTTGGAGCCCCTATACAGGAGGTGGAAATCAGAGATTTCAGGGATTTTCTGGCTGATACTGGTATGACTGAGCTACAGTATATGGGCAGAAGCTATTCTTGGACAAACAATCATATCTACAGCAAAATTGATAGAGCAATAGTAAATGGAGATTGGATGACCACAATGCCAACATTGCAAGTGCGAGTTATGGAACCATACTTCTCGGATCATTCCCCTCTAAGCATCCAGTTTGGAAAGAGAAGAGGCAATGGAGGAAGACCATTTAGGTTTCTCAACTGCATAGCGGATGATGAAAGATTTATTCCCTTGATAAAACAGTGTTGGAAAAAGGGAGAGAATTTGAACAGCATGAGCAGTATATGGGCAAAACTTAAAGAGGTCAAGCAAGAGCTGAAGACATTAAATACACATCACTATATGGGAGTAGATAAGAAGCTGAAATATCTTAGGGAACAATTAAAGGAGGTCCAGTAGAAGATGGATACAAACCTGAGGCAACAGGAGCTGATTGAGGAAGAAAAAAAGTTGAAAAATCAAATAGAGAAATGGGACCATATTGAAGAAAGTATCTAAAGACAGAAATCGAGGGTGAAATGGTTACAACTTGGAGACTTAAATTCAGCATATTTCTTTGCAAATATCAAGGTTAGGAACTCACAGAACTTCATAAGGGAGCTTAATAGTATGACGGGAAATTTGTTACAAACAGGGAAATACACAGAAGTCGAGATAATTGAATACTATAAATCCCTATTGGGAACAGCTGCCAAGGTTGTACCAGCAATACAATTGCAAGTAATGAAACAGGGTCCAACTCTGAGAAGAAATCAACAACTTAAATTGATTGAACAAGTAACAAGAGAAGAGGTAAAAGAAGCTCTATGGGGGATAAACGATCTGAAAGCACCAGGATCAGATGGTTTGAATGCTTGATTTTTCAAGAAGGCATGGCCTGTCTGATAGTTTCTACGAGTCCACCAAACTGTAGAGATACCTGGTCCTCTACTAGTTTCCACAGAGAAGTACACTAAGAAAGCAAGTAAGAAGACATGGGATTTTTACGTGGAAAAATCCCACTCAAGGGGACAAAAACCACGACCTACACTTATAGGATTTCAACTTCACTAATTTATAATCTAAACTATTACAAGCCACTTTGTAATGACACTCTTACAAAGACTTTAACTCACTAACTTGTAATACCTATTACAAGCCACTTTGTAATGACACTCTTACAAAGACTTTAACTCACTAACTTGTAATACCTATTACAAGCCACTTTGTAATGACACTCTTACAAAGACTTTAACTCACTAACTTGTAATACCTATTACAAGCCACTTTGTAATGACACTCTTACAAAGACTTTAACTCACTAACTTGTAATACCTATTACAAGCCACTTTGTAATGACACTCTTACAAAGACTTTAACTCACTAACTTGTAATACCTATTACAAGCCACTTTGTCACTCACTAGTTACAAAGACATTTCACTTGTGACTACACTAGTCACCACAGAAACACAAGAAGTTTAAGGTTGAGAGATTCCTAACACGGTGCTTCTTACAAAAGAAAATAGGACACAATGAAAAACAAACTAAGGACACTAACAACACAAGGTGAAATTGGTCCGTCTTAGTGGAGTTGTCTTCTTGCTCGTGAAATACTTGAGTCTTCAATGCTAGAGCCCATTTCAATGCTTGAGAGGATGTTCTTAGTAAATGCTCAAGTGAATATCTTGTTTGGCTTCAAAAACAAGATATTAAAGACCTTGGCACATTCCAAGAAGGATGTCCCATATCTTGAAAGTACACTACACAACCAATGGGAAATGACTGTTGCACTGTTACTGCACTGTAGCGTGTACAATTGCAGGCAGTCACTTTTCTACCACAACTTTTTACAGCTGTAGAGTTGACCTGTACTTTCGTCTGTAAGACTGTCAAGGGATCAGGTCCTTCAACTGGTCCTTATACGTTTATCAGTACATTGTTCAGAATTCCTTGAGTTAAAGCTGAACGGTTGTGTTGTCTACATATCAGGTCCTTTATTTGGTTCTTCATATAAAAGTCCATCAATTCCCTCCTTTTTGATGATGGCAAACTTTTATAATTGGGAAGCAGTTATATATAGTAACATCAGCAGATACATAACAGATGAGTGACCAGGTTCCCAAAGAGTTCCCCTGTCTATGTGCTTCCTCCTTAATCCCTGCCATCATTTTTCAAAATATTTCCAATTATCCCCTAAACTTCCCCCTTTTGGCATCATAAAAAGGCATAACCAGTCAGAAAGCATAAAAAATCCAACAAAGTTAACTCATGCCCCTTATGTGCACACAACATGATAGAAAACAAAATAAAAAGGCAGAAAAGCATTAATGAGAACATAAAAAACTGATTTCATTCATTAAAAACTTGAAAACATAGAGTAGTCTTTGCTTGGAAGAGCAAAGGACTTCTTTTGGATTTTGCAACAGGAGAAGCCAGGTGTTATCCAATCCTTATCACAAAAAAATCAAAAAACACTAGTAACCACATCAAATCAAAGATAGATTATAGAAGACAAGGCCTAAGGGGCACTAGAGGAGGAAGGCTTGGAGGAGGAGGCAGTGAGAGTCCGGAGAACCAGGTCCATGCGAGCATTGACAGAGGACTGTTCCTCGAGTAGTTTCTCCTTTAGGTTCTCAACCTGTTGCCGTAGCTCACAGTTCTCCTTGGTTAAGCGGGCAATTTCTTCATTTGAGGAACTACCAAAACCAGGTCCCTCACCAGCTTGGCTTGACTTAACCTCCAGAATGACAATTCGAGCCTTCAATCGCTTAATCACATCATTGGCAGCATTCAGAGCATTGATTAGCTGAGATATGGTAGAAGTGCTGCCCCCAACCTTCTCAAAACACTCACATTCTTCAAGGGTTGTCTTAGAAAAGCTTTGCTTGCGGGTCCCTACCCGGGGATTCTTGACTGGTACCTTGAAATGTTCAAAGACCCAGGTAAGTAGAAAACCGTAGGGAAGCCCGTGATTCCCATCCTTGACCGTGACAACCTTGTCCATATGAGTAATCATAAGCGCAGGTAGGTTGACTGGCTTGAACTGGTCAAGAGCTTCCATTAAAATCAGATCAACTCTGGAAGTAACGGAACGCCTCTCTGCACGGGGAAGAAAGACCTTGTTTACCAGCTCAAAAAGAAGCTGGTAAAGAGGTAGCATGGCCTTCTTGTGAACCAGTTCCCCCTGCTGGATCGTCCCCGGCTTAACCATGGCTTGCCTAAAATCTCCCTCACAAGCATACTTCTCTGAATCCACTGAATACGGCCCTTTTTATGGAACATTCAGGACCTCCCCCAGAGCAACATCATCAAGAACAATATCGACACCCTCCACCAACACACAAACATGACCCTCAGCTGGAGTGAAAAGGGTTGCATAGAACTCCTGCACAGCATCCTCATACACCTTGGGCCCACTCACATTAAATAAATGCTCCCACTTTTGGAATTTAACCATAGTCATGAGTTGACTCATGCCAGCCATTTCAAGAATCCCACGGTCAAACGTGCGACCCCATAGCACTTTTTGATTGCGAACATTTTCCTACCACTTCCTACTGTTGCTTGGTATAACTTTCACATAACTAGGTCCTCTCACAGTTTCTTCCTCCCTTTTTTGTTTATCTATCACCTTCACAGACTTCCCTTTGACACTTGCTTCAGTCACAGTTTTCTTATCACTGGCTTCACCAACTTCCTTTTTCTTAGACTTGCCACCATTTTTTGGGGGTGACTTAGATTGTTTCTTTTCTCCTTCAGCAGACACAGACTTCTTTCTCCCTACTAAAGAATTGGGTTCCTCTACAGTTTCCTCTTCTACAGAAACAACTGGGATAGTTGCATCCACTACGACTTTCCCTTCCTTCATCAACCGCTTCCTCTTTTGCTTACTGTTCTTCTTGCTTTTCTCAAGAGCCGAATCAAAGGCCTCCTTCTTCTGCAACCTAGTAGATGGGCGCTTCATAGAGGTTTCTGGAATACTCACACGCTGACGGAGTTTGAAACGGACACTCAGAAACATCTCATCCTCATCATCTTCATTCATGGGCTCAGAAAGTGGAGGAGTGGACTCAAGAGGAGGAGTGTAGAAGATTTCTCCTAGGGAGTCATTGGAAGAGGAGAACCACGTTCCTCACTAGGTTTTTCAGACACAGATTCATGGATAGGAAACTCAAACAAGACCATGGTCCCCGCATCCTCTAAGAAGGAAGAAATTGCTTCCTGAGTTTTAGGAAGAGACAAAGCTCCTTCAGAAAGGGGGTTTTCAGAGGCAATGGCCATTATGTTTTCGACCGCCTCTTTCTCTGGAGACTCCATGGGAGTCGAGGAATTGAGAAAGGTGGAGTTGATGTACTGGTCAAGGTCGTCCTGTAAAGCTTCAGAGGCTTGAGAAGCTTCAGCGGTTGAGGGTTCTGTTGGTGGTACGGATGAGGAAGGAGGTATACTGGTTATTTCAGGGTCCAGGGTTTTTTGTGGTGATTCAGATGAAGGAGGAGAAGCAAGAGGTGCTTCTGGGACTAGAGGTCCCTTGGGTGTTTCTGATGTAGGTGGGAGTGAAGAGGGGGTAGGAGTGGAGATGGAGACCTCTAGGAGAGAGGATGCCTGATCCTCCGCTGAGAGAATGTTGAGATCAGTGGTGAGAGAGGGAGAGGGGTTTGTTTGTGGAGGCCATTGATGACCACTGGAGAAAAAACTTCAAAGAGAGAAGGTGCTTTTTCGAGTAAAAGAGAGATAAAGGAAGGTGTGTTTTAATAGGTTAGAGATGGAGAAGCTTTATAGGAGAGTGGAGTAATGAGGGGGAAGAGAAACGGGGTCAACTGGCGGTAGGTGGTTTTGGGAAAAGGGAACGTGCAGAAGGAGTTGAAAGGATAGAGTGATAGACGTGATAGATGTGTTTACTGAAAAGGTTGACGATGTGGAAGCAGTAATTAATGCAGTTGCTTTTTTGAAAAAGGTAGAGAACACACATAACTACTAACCTGGAGTACAGGGCTCGGGTCCCGTACCTGTTTTTTCTTGTAAAAAGGTTGCTCAGTCTCCTTTTGTTCTACAATGCCATACCTTTATATTTTGTAGTCATCATGCGTGTCTACCTGCAACGGTATTGATGTGAGTTAGAATTCGTCAGAAAACACTTTAGCTATCTGTAACTGAGTGTGACTTTCATAGCCATGAAAGGGAACCGGGTCCCTAATTAGGTCTCAGCAGCCCCAGTGCCATTCTATTTTTCTCAAAATGTTCCCTGCCCAGTGCCTTGGTAAAAATGTCTGCAATCTGATCTTCAGTGCAGCAAAACCTCATGCAGATGTGCCCTTTTTCAACATTATCTCTGAGGAAATGATGTCTCACATTAATGTGCTTAGTTATCTTGTGTTGGACCAGGTTCTTTTCCATGTTGAGCGCACTAGTGTTGTCACACAGAAGTGGTATGATGTTAATATACACTCCAAAGTCCTCCAGTTGTTGTTTGATCCATAGCAGTTGAGCACAGCAGGATGCAGCTGCAACATATTCTGCTTCAGCTGTGGACAAGGCCACTAAGTTATGCTTCCTTGTACCCCAAGAGATTAGGCAAGATCCAAGAAAATGAGCCATCCCTGAAGTACTCTTCCTGTCCACCAGATAACCTGCATAATCAGCGTCAGCATAACCAACAAGATTGAAATTGTCACCTGAGGGATAGTATAGGACCAGGTCCTGTGTGCCCTTGAGATAGCGTAGAATCCTTTTGGCAACCTTTAGATGAGACTCCTTGGGATTGGATTGAAACCTTGCACATAATCCCACGCTGAACACAATGTTTGGCCTGCTTACAGTAAGATAGAGTAGAGAGACAATGATTCCCCTGTACATTGTTTGATTTACAGGAGAACCAGATTAATCCATGTCAAGTTTGGTAGCTACTGCGATGGGTGTATCAATCACCTTTGAATCTTCCATGTCCAATCTCTTGAGCAGCTCCTTGATGTATTTCTGCTGACTGATGCAAGTTCCCTTTGTGGATTGTTTCACTTGAAGACCCAGGAAGAAGTTCAGTTCCCCCATCATGATCATCTCAAACTCACTGCCCATAAGCATTGCAAATTCCTTACACGGTGAGTCTGTTGTAGCCCCAAAAATAATATCATCCACATACACCTGGACGATAAGAAGGTTCATTCCCCGTTTCTTCAGAAATAGGGTGTTGTCAATCTTTCCTCGAGTGAATCCATTATCCAGTAGAAACTTGGATAGTCTTTCATACCAAGCTCTGGGGGCTTGCTTCAACCCATACATGGCTTTGTCCAGTTTGAAGACATACTCTGGGTGAGCATGACTTTCAAACCCAGGGGGTTGCTTGACATATACTTCTTCCTTGAGATATCCATTCAGGAATGCACTTTTCACATACATTTGAAATAAGGTGAATTCCATATGAGATGCAAAAGCAATAAGAATCTGAATGGCTTCCATACGAGAAACAGGAGCAAAAGTTTCATCATAACCAATCCCTTCCTCTTGATTGTAACCCTGAACTACAAGCCTTGCCTTATTTTTGGTTGTTTTCCCATTTTCATCCAGCTTGTTCCTGAACACCCACATGGTTCCTATGATGGTCCTGTCTGAGGGTCGAGGTACCAAATGCCAGACTTTATTTCTTTCAAACTGATGAAGCTCCCCATGCATAGCAATGATCCAATCTACATCCTTTAGAGCTTCCTTGATATTTTTGGGTTCTATTTGGGATAGAAAGGCTGAGAAGGCTAGGGAATTTCTGGTTTTGGATCTGGTTTGGACTCCAGAATCAAGAGGAGTAATTATGTTATCAATAGGATAAGAACTTTTATATTTCCAATTTGGAACCTGAATTTGATGGGTGGAAGAACTTGGTAGATTAGAGGGGTTTCTCTGCGCTTCTTGTTCTGCTACCTGGGGAGTACCTTCCACAGCATCTCCGACTCTCTCTTCAACTTCTGTGGGAGAGATTGGGGTACCAGGTTCCTCCTGTGAACTGGAGGAAAAGGTTGCATTGCCTTCACTGATCCCCTTGGCTCGACTCATCATGTCAGCCTTGCCATTTGAGACATCAGAAATCTCTCCAGGAACCAAGAGTGGTTCATTGTCTTGATCATCACCATTTTCGTCCCTGTTTGAGGAGGGAGTCTTATTAAAAAGCACATGAACACTCTCTTCTACACATTGGGTTCTCTTGTTGTACACTTTGTATGCTTTGCTTTGAGAAGAGTATCCCAAAAAGATTCCTTCATCACTTTTGGCATCAAACTTTCCAAGTTGATCCTTCCCATTGTTTAGAACATAGCACTTGCAACCAAAGGCTCTCAGATGGGTTATTTTTGGCTTTATTCCATTGAGCAGTTCATAAGGGGTCTTGTCCATGTCTTGTTCAGGAAGGACCTGATCATGCACCTATTCACCAAGTAGCATGCAGTGTTGATTGCTTTTGCCCAGAAGTTCTTAGCAATCCCACTATCAATGAGCATTGTTCGAGCCATATCCTCTAGGGTTCTGTTCTTCCTTTCCACTACTCCATTTTGCTGAGGAGTCCTAGGTGCTGAGAAGTTGTGTGTGATCCCATTTTCAGTGCAAAATTCATCAAATTTTGCATTGTCAAATTCGGTTCCATGGTCGGATCTGATGCAAGCTACCTTCAAGTCCATATTCACTTGGATTTTCTTGACAAAGGCCACATAAGCTTCAAACGTCTCATCTTTTGTTCTCAGAAATAATGTCCAGGTGAATCTTGAGTAGTCGTCCATAATCACAAAAATGTACTTCTTTCCACATATGCTTGGAATTCTCATGGGCCCACACAAATCCATGTGAAGTAATTCAAGAGGTCTGGAAGTGCTAACATCTTTCTTAGGCTTAAAAGATGATCTCACATGTTTTCCTCTGGCGCACGCATCACAGACTTTGTGCTCCTTGAACTTGGAGTTTGGCAGACCATGAACCAGGTCCTTCTTTATCAGCTTGTTCATGAGGGAAAAGCTAGCATGACCCAACCTTCTATGCCAAAGCTCTGCATCATCATCAACTTCCTTCAAGCAGTTCACTTCACCGGCTTCCAATGATTCAAAATTAGCAACATAGATGTTTTTGTGTCTTTTGGCAATCAGCACCACTTCTCCAGTTACTAGACTAGTGATCGTGCACACCTTGGACAAGAACTCCACTTTATTTCCTTTATCATATATTTGAGAGACACTCAATAAGTTGTATTTCAAGCCATCCACATAGTACACATTTTCGATTGAGTGCTCCATAGACTTTCCAACTCTTCCAACACCAAGGATGTATCCCTTCTTTCCATTGCCAAAGGATACATCCCCTCCCTGCAGGGCTTTCAATGAGAGAAAATCCATAGTATTTCCAGTCATATGCTTTGAGCATCCGCTGTCCATGATCCATTATAGTTCGGTTCCTCTCATTGATCCCTGCACAATTTAAATCAATGGTTAGACTTAGGAACCCAAACAAGTTTAGGTCCCTTGTAGTTAGGAAAGGGATAAATAAGAACTCTTCTAGTCCATGCTGACAGGAATTGATATTTCTTGCTGGGACCTGGTCCCTGCTTTGTATTCCTCTTGCCTGCAAACATCTTGTTTTTCTGGACTGATAGATCCCTGGCTGGGCAACTTTCCTTTAAATGCCCGTTGTTCCCACAATGGGTATAGAGCCAGTTGTCTGGGAATGTGACATATTTTCTGTGTGGGTTGTAGGGAGTTTTCTCCTATTGAAACTCGATCCCCTGCTTGTTTCCATTGTTGTTAAAGTACATGGCAGTCACAGAATCCGTGGACCAGGTCCAGTTCAATGATTTTTTTAGATCAGATTTTATTTTACTCATTTCAGCTTGCAACTCCCTATTTTTCTCAACCTCACTGCACATATTTGTTTTGGCCTCATTCAGTTCTTTTTCAAGCTTGCTATATTTTTCACTAGCTATTTCCTTTCTTTTATCCACACTCGAGGAACCAGGTTCTAGTCTAAGTCCCTAAATGGTTTCCTCTAAGTCTGTGATTACTATTAGAAGATCATTTCTCTCCTGCTCAACAGCATCAATCCTCACACTCAAGTTATCCTTTTCATTACTCAGATTCTCCACTGTTTCTTTCAGATCTACCATCACTACAGTTAGATCATCTCTCTCACTTTCTACCTTTCTTGTTTTTTCTTCTATCTCTTCCTTTTCTTTTTAAAGATTTTTTATGGTATCCTTAAGGTCCACAACTGCCACCATTAGGTCATCTCTCTCATTCTCAACACTGTTGATTTTACACATTAGAGATTCTTTCTCTCTTTCAAGTTCACCTATAGTTTCTTTTAAATCTACTACACACACAACTAGATCATATCTGGTTTGTTCAACTTCTCCTAGTTCTATGGTCAATGAGTCCTTCTCTTCAACTAAGCTGTAATACGTATCAATGAGAACATTTGACAATGACATTAATTTTTTAGGGGAATAGGACTTCAGATTTCTCTGAACATCCCTGAAGTTTACCTCATCTTTGCCATCTTCTTCTTCGTCATCAGACTGATCCATAAGAGCAAACAATGAGTCATACTCCTTAGCCTTGTTCTCAACTGCTTCAGATTCCTCTTCTAATTCGCTTGATGAGTCTCCCCAAGCAGCAAGAGCCTGCTTCATAACATTGTCAGCTACGTTTTTTTTTGCTGAATCTTTTGTCAGGGACCTGGTTCCTCTTCGCAGCTTTGTCAGAGTTGTGCTTGTAGGTGTCTTGCTTCAGAAGCGGGCAACCTTTTATGAAGTGTCTGGGCTTACCACATTTATGACATAGGTCATAGTTTCTAGGCTTGCTAGAGCTGCCTCTTCTTGGTATTCCCCCGTTCCTTCGAATCATCTTCTGGAATCTTTTGGTGAGATAGGCCACGTCATTGTCCTCTTCGCTTGACTCATGTTTTTCAGTTTGAAGAACTAGGTTCTTCTCCTTCTTGGGTTCCCTTCTTTCACTGTCCTTTTTCCTTTTCATCTCATATGTTTTCAAGTTTCCTATCAACTCATCCATTGTTAAGGCCTACAAGTCCTTTGCTTCAGTGATAGCATTGACTTTGCTTTCCCAGGAGCTAGGCAGAACACTCAAGATCTTTCGCACTAGCTTGTTCCTAGCAATGACTTCTCCCAGAGAGTGAATCTCATTGATGATGGATGTGAATCTAGTATGCATATCCTATATAGATTCATCATCTTTTATCCTGAACAACTCATACTCAGTAGTAAGCATATCGATTTTGGACTGCTTCACTTGCGTTGTTCCTTCATGAGCTGTCTGCAAAGCTTCCCAAATCTCTTTGGCTGATTGACACGCAGAGATCTTGTTGTACTCATCAGGTCCTATACCACACACAAGAATTTTCTTTGCACAAAAATTCTTTTCCACAGCTTTCCTGTTAGCATCGTTGTAATCCTTCCTAGTTTTTGGCACCAGCAGACCAGCCTCTCCAACCTTATGCATAGGAACATGAGGACCATCACAGATGATATCCCATAATTCAGAATCTTCAGCCATTATGAAGTCATGCATGCGGGTTTTCCACCACCCATAGTATTGACCGTTGAATCTAGGAGGTCGATATGTTGATTGTCCTTGTTCGATGTTTGGTGGAGCAACCATTACAGATCCTTTCTAGGTGTTAACCGTTTAGAAAGAGCCTGCTCTGATACCAATTGATAGTTTCTACGAGTCCACCAAACTGTAGAGATACTTGGTCCTCTACTAGTTTCCACAGAGAAGTACACTAAGAAAGCAAGTAAGAAGACAAGGGATTTTTACGTGGAAAAATGCCACTCAAGGGGACAAAAACCACGACCACACTTGTATGATTTCAACTTCACTAACTTGTAATCTAAACTATTACAAGGCACTTTGTAATGGCACTCTTACAAAGACTTTAACTCACTAACTTGTAATACCTATTACAAGCCACTTTGTTACTCACTAGTTACAAAGACATTTCATTTGTGACTACACTAGTCACCACAGAAACACAAGAAGTTTAAGGTTGAGAGATTCCTAACACGGTGCTTCTTACAAAATCAAATAGGATACAATGAAAACAAAATGCAAGATTACAACTCAACTAAGGACACTAACAACACAAGGTGAAACTGGTCCGTCTTAGTAGAGTTGTCTTCTTGATCTTGAAACACTTGAGTCTTCAATGTTAAAGCCCACTTCAATGGTTGAGAGGATGTTCTTAGTAAATGCTCAAGTGAATATCTTGTTTGTATTCAAAAACAAGATATTAAAGACCTTGGCACATTCCAAGAAGGATGTACCATATCTTGAAAGTACACTACACAACCAATGGGAAGTGACTGCTGCACTATAGCGTGTACAGTTGCAGGCAGTCACTTTTCTACCACAGCTTTTTACAGCTGTAGAGTTGACCTGTACTTTCGTCTGTGAGACTGTCAAGGGATCAGGTCCTTCAATTGGTCCTTATACGTTTATCAGTACATTGTTCAGAATTCCTTGAGTTAAAGTTGAACGATTGTGCTGTCTACATATCAGGTCCTTTATCTGGTTCTTCATATAAAAGTTTGTTAGATCATCAAAACAGAATACAGTCCATCACTGTCATTGGAGATGAAATCACGAAAGCTGTCTTGCAATTCTTTGAAACAACAATCATGTTCAAACCAATAAATTGCACGGCAGTAACTTTGATTCCAAAAATGAAGACCCCATCATCCATAAAGGATTATAGACCTATATCTTGCTGCACAAGATTGTACAACATCATCTCCAAAATACTTGTTCGGAGGCTTCAGGAGGTGATGGATGAGCTGGTAAATAATTCCCAAACTGCCTTTGTCCCAGGTAGAGTCATTTCTGATAATATAATCTTAAGCCATGGATTGGTGAATGATTATGAGTGGAAAGGGATCTACCTAAGGTGTATGATGAAATTGGATATGCAAAAGGCGTATGACTCAATAGAGTGGGTGTTTCTGGAGCAAGTGATGGATGGTCTGGATTTCCCAGCAAGATTTACAAGGTGGATCATGCAATGTGTGAAAACAATGCCCTACTCAATATTGATAAATGGTCAGCCTTGCAAACCTTTTGATGCCAAAAGAGGTCTAAGGCAAGGTGAACCCTTATCGCTTTTCCTATTTGTGTTAACTATGGAATACTTCACCAGAAGCCTCAAAACTCTCAAAAAACAATCCAGATTTCAATTATCACCCCAGATGTGAGAAAATGAATATAGTACAACTTGGATTTGCGGATGATATGCTTCTTTTATGCAGAGGAGATGCCATTTATGTACAGCTATATTTGATTGCTTTCTAAATTTGTCAAAGGCATCTGGACTATAGTGAATAAACAGAAGAGCTCTATTTACTTTGGTGGTGTCCCTGAGGTCATGCAGAATGATATACTGGCGAAGCTAAACTTTACTAAAGGGCAGCTGCCAGTTAAATATCTTGGAGTCCCACTCAGTACAAGGAGATTAACTGATATACAATGCTACCCTTTACTAGAGAAAATGCTAGAAAGAATTGAATCATGGACTACAAAGTACCTATCCTATGCTGGGAGGGAACAATTGTTAAAAAATATCCTAATTTCTATACGAACTTTCTGGGCTCAGGTGTTTGTGCTTCCAACGAAGATCATTCAATTGATTGAGGCAGTGTGTAGAAAGTTCCTTTGGATAGGGGGTGCTGAAAATAATAAGAAGGATTTGCTAGCATGGGACAAAGTTTGCGGACCACTCTCTGCAGGGGGACTAAACATCATTGATGTGAATACTTGGAACAAAGCTGCTATCAGTAAGCACTTCTGAAATTTGTGTAAGAAGAAGGATAAGTAGTGGATTCAATGGATCCATACTTACTACGGGAAGAACATGTCAATATGGGATATAAATCCGACTCAAGCATCCTGGATGGTGAGGAAAATCTTTAAGGCCAAAGAATACTTTGCAAATGTTGGGTACATGTCTACGGATATAGTAGATATGAATTCTTTTTCTATAAAGAAGATGTATCAACAAATGCAAGGGGTTTACCAGAAAGTCTCATGGAGAAGGCTTGTATGTAATAATGTTGGAAGTCCAAAGTGGATCTTTATATTGCGATTGATAGCTCATGAAAAACTATACACTAAGGACAAGCTCGCAAAATGGGGCATTGTGAGTAGTATGGTATGTCCGCTATGTGAATGTGAGGATGAATCCAGAGAAAATACTCCATCTAAGAAATATCTTTGGAATCTAAGAAATATGTACAAGAATTAAGAGCTCGTTTGGACATTAAAAAAAATCCTTTTAAAAAACTCACTTTTTTCGAAATCAGCGTTTGTTCATAACATTTTCAATTTTCACTTGAAGATGCAATTTGAAAATTTTCGAAAAAATGAAAAACTTCAAAAAGGTATTTTTCAAAATTTTCACTCAAATCACTCACAAAACTTCAAAAACCCAAATTAAAATTTATGTTCAAACGCAACTCTAAATTTTACTTGAAAATTTTTTTCATCATTTTTTGAAATTTTACAATTTTTATGTCCAAACGCCTACTAAGTTTCCAATCACAAAGTCTAAGTAGGCGTTTGGACATAAATTTAAAAATAAATTTTCAAATTGGGAATTTGAATTGAAGATGAAGTTATGTTTGGTTATAATTTTTGCAACACGTTTGGATGTCTTTTTTTGCAAATCCATGAA
Source organism: Nicotiana undulata (assembly GCA_005239495.1). Classification (NCBI taxonomy): domain Eukaryota; kingdom Viridiplantae; phylum Streptophyta; class Magnoliopsida; order Solanales; family Solanaceae; genus Nicotiana; species Nicotiana undulata. The sequence goes on from ML295327.1 coordinate 42,001, forward strand.
ATATGATTTATACCTCATAACTTGTAAAAAAAATATCAAAACCGCTCTATTTTAATTATCCTACTTGAAATAAATAATCAAACATTCTATTTTTAAATGTTATCATATTCTGTTTTACTTCACTACACAGAATATGCAAACAGGCATGCATTTTCAAGTGAAAATGCTATTGTTTAACATGATATTGTTTAACTTTTAAAAGTATAGGGTAAATTTATAAAATTAAAAACTAGTAAAAATGCATTTTCAATTGAAAAACTAGTAAGAACCAGTTTTTCAAATTTGAAAATGCATTTTCAAGTGAAATTTGAAAAAAACGAGTTGAAATTGATAACCAAACATTGTTTTCAAAAAAAATATTGAAAAAAGCAAAAATTTTACAAATTTTCAACCTCTTGCATCTTCTGTGTAGTGAAGTAAAGCAGAATATGATAACAGTTAAACAATAGCATGTTTGATTATTTATTTCAAATAGGATAATTAAAATAAGGTGATTTTGATATTTTTTACAAGTTATGGGGGTATAAATCATATTTCATAATTTTACAAAAAAAGACATCCAAATATGTTACAAAAATTATAACCAAACATAACTTCATCTTTAATTCAAATTCTAAATTTAAAAATTTATTTGAAATTCATGTCCAAAACGCCTACTAATAAATATCCAGGGAAACTTCCTTCTCAAGGGTTGTAGTAGACTTGACCCTACTGAAGTGATCGACGCCTACTTCCCCTTTACTAAAAAATCATCTCTTTTTAAAGAAAATAGGATTCAAAACTTACTTTATTTATTGTCTAATAAGCAAAATTAGCGTAATAAAATATACTCCATCCGTTTCATATTAAATGAGGTATTTTTTTTTGTTTTAAAATAAATAATATATTTCTAAATTTGGAAATAATTCAACTTTAAACTCATCATTTTACTCTTAATGATAACTTTTTATAAGCACACAAAAGTCATGATCCCATAAAGTTTTATCACTTAAATTTTTAAAACCATAAATTTTAAAATTCTTTCTTTTTTTTAAACTATGTGCCGAGTCAAACTAACTCATTTAATATCAAACCGGGGTAGTATTCCAATTCAATAAGTGAACTTAGCGCTAATAAAATATATGTGAGTCACAAGCATAGGTCTCCAAACCCTCCTAAGCAACCGTTTCCGTCAACGGCCGAATTCTCCGTACTACCGCCGACACTAGAAATTTCCGGTGAAAATCCCTCTCTCGAATTTTCCGGCGACAAAACGAACAAAACCTTAAGCTTGTTTCTCACCACCACTTCCTTTTTATCCGTCGAATCTCCGTCGCTGAATATCCGATCCGGCGACGCATCGTCCTCGGAAAATAACCGTCGATCACTTCCTCCGTCGCTGCTGGCGTTGCCGCTGCGGGTGAGGAGCATGCGGAGAGTTTTACGGCGGCAGAGGTGAATGACTGGGCTAGTTGTTAGGCTTTGAGCTAGGCTTCCTGCTGCTACAGCAAATTGGGTCGCTAATAGCTTGAATTTTTGCAGAGTTGAGATGTGAACTTTATTATTGGCTAGGGGACGTCCATGGATTAAATTCTGTGTTTTCGGTCTAAAGATTTACCAAAAAAATCATCCCTTAATTCTTGCATTCTCATCAACCCTTAAATGGATACTCATTTAGTCAGAGGAGAATCATCTACATCTTCTCACTTCTCTTATGAAGTATTCCTCAGTTTTAGAGGTGAAGACACCCGAAAAACATTCACCGGTCATCTTTATTCCAAATTAGATAATGTTGGAGTTAAAACCTTCATCGACGATGAGGAATTGAGAAAGGGTGACGGGATTTCAAGAGAATTAGAGAAAGCAATTGAAGGATCAAGAATTTCCATTGTAGTATTCTCGAGAAATTATGCTTCCTCTAGTTGGTGTCTAAATGAACTAGTTAAAATTCTTGAATGCAAAGAGAAACTAAAGCAGATAGTTTTGCCTATTTTCTATGATGTTAGTCCTTCTGAGGTGCGAAAACAAACTGGGTTATTTGGTGATGCTTTGGCTAAATACAAGGAACGACCATTTGGAGCTCAAAGGGTGGAGAAATGGAGAGCTGCACTTACTGAAGCTGCAAATTTATCTGGATGGGATTTGCAAAATGTTGCTGACGGGTACATTTTCTTGATTCAACTATTTAAGTTTATTTGTTATTTGTAAATTGCTTATACGATATGATACTAACAGTTAAAAAGAGTTTAAGTTTTATACATTGATATTATTGAAAGATTTACACCATCAATATATATATAACTTAAATTATTTCTTAAAATATCCTATATGACGCGGTAAGTTATCTATTTTATTGCTTAGATTCATCCCACTATGTTATGTCTTGGCTATCGATTTTGATTTGTGTCAAATATTTTCAAATATCAAAGTTTTATTTATTGGAGTAGTATTTCTTTTAGTTTTTTGATTTTGATAAAAACTTGTAGGCATGAATCAAAGTTTATTGAAAAAATTATTCAGCAAGTTCTTCAAGAGGTCAACCAGACACCTCTAGATGTTGCTTGGCACCCAGTTGGAGTAGATTCTCGTGTCAAAGATATAGAGTTGTTATTGCAAAATCAATGTGAAGATGAAGTTCGCATGATTGGTATTCACGGAGTTGGTGGCATAGGGAAAACAACTCTAGCAAAAGCTATGTACAATCGAATGTTTCGACTCTTCGATAGTAGCTGCTTCCTTTCAGATGTTAGATCAGAAGCTGAAGAATTTGGTCTTGTCAAGCTACAAGAGAAACTTCTTCAACAAGTGCTCAAAAATAAGGACATCAAAGTTGGCAGTGTCGCTCAAGGCATCAATGTAATCAAAGCAAGACTCGAGTCAAAGAAGGTTCTAATTGTTCTTGATGACGTGGACCACAAAAACCAATTAGAATCCTTAACAAGAGAAAGAAGTTGGTTTGGTTCGGGTAGTTTAATAATCACTACCACCCGAGACAAGCGATTGCTATGTCGGTTTGGAGAAAAAGAGAGATATGAGGCCAAACTATTAAATGACAATGAAGCTATGTTACTTTTTTGTTGGCATGCTTTTGACAGTCATTTTCCACCAGAAGATTATGTTAATTTGGCACGAGACATAATCAGATATTCAGGTAGGCTACCATTAGCTCTTGTGACATTGGGGTCACATCTACAACGAAGTTCTATAGAAGAATGGGGATATGAATTCGAAAAACTAAAATCAATTCCTCATTGTGATATCCAAAAGATTCTCAAGATAAGCTTTGATGGACTTGATGATGAAACACAGACTGTTTTCCTCGATATTGCATGCGCCTTCCATGGGTTTTATGAGCATGAAGTTACTGAAATGGTAAATGCATGTGGCTTTCATGCTAAAAGTGCAATTGCAACTTTAGTCCAAAAACACTTGCTTCAAAGATCTTTGAAGATTTTGGAGATGCATGATTTAGTGCGAGATATGGGAAGAGAAGTCGTTCGCATGGAATCAGCTCGAGATCCTGGAAAACGGAGTAGATTATTCATCCCGCAAGAAGTCCGTGATGTTCTACAAGGAAATAAAGTCAGTAATACTTTTCTCTTTCCACTTATAATTTATTTTTTCATCATTAGAATTAAATTCATTTGTGCTTTCGTCTCTAGTTAGTTAGTTTTTTCTAGTAGTTTGTCAACCATTGCAAAATAGAAATGACATTTCAAAACTCTAAAGGCTATATACACACACACACTTGTGGGCATATACCATATTATCTCCAAGATTAGTTATTGAAAGATGTTTGAATTTATCTTCTTCTTTTCTCATTCATCATTTTTTTGTTTAATTGTGTTCTTACTGATTTCCTATCTTATCTAATTGCGGAAATTAAGTTTGCTCTCAAAGAAATTAGGCATGTGCACTTTTGAAAGCAGTTGAATAGGTACATATGTGTAACATTTATGTTATTATTTCTAGAGCAATATATACAAAATATTCTTTTAAATATAATATAATATATATTCTATCTTTAATTGATACTATTACCGGGCTTCAGGATGCAGTTTGTTCTGTTTATTTATGTTTTTCCCCATTGATATTATCATGTGAATTTATTGAATGGTGCTAGCTAGTTTTTGAAAGACTCTCATCTTAGCTTTCTGAGCAATTTTACATTTTTTTTAACATCCTCTAATGTGTAAGTTCATTTTTCTTGATACATATGGTGTAACCTCTTTGTTTGACCTTCAATAGGTATAAAACATTTCCCCCTCTTAATATGTGGGACTTAAGATACTAATCTTTCCACCGAACTACAGGGTTCCAAAAAGGTAGAACTATTGAAGGTAGATCGACGAGAATTTAAGGGAGTGAACTTGAGCACCAAAGCATTTAAGAAAATGAAAACCCTTAGGGTTCTTATAATGGATGAGTTACATATTAGTGGAGATTTTGAGTTGTTGTCCAAGGAGCTCAAATGGTTATCTTGGAAAAAATGTCCTTTAAAATGTATACCATCAAATTTTCCAGCTGAGAATCTGGTAGTTCTAGATATGCGGGAGAGTGATATCCAAGAATTTCAATTGAATTTGCAGGTTTGTTACTCAATTTTACAATTTCATGTGTATTGTTTGCCACTGAGTGAAGGAAAATGTTAATTGAAACTATATTTGGTTTACTTTTAGTGTTGTAGAAGTTTGAAGAAATTGGATCTCTCTCGTTGCAAGCAACTCAGAAGCACTCCAAACTTCAATGGTTCACTGAGTCTTGAGAATTTGTTCCTTGGTAGTTGTTCAAGTCTGACAGAGATCCATCCATCAATAGGAAATTTGGACAGACTAATTAAACTAGATATGTCTAATTGCGAAAAAATTACGGATCTTCCAAGCAGCATATGCCAGCTAAAATCCCTTGAAGACTTGGACATCGATGGCTGCTCATCTATAAAAACACTGCCAGATAACCTTGGAGATATGAAAAGTCTAAGATCTCTTGATGCATATGATACGGGTATAAAACAATTGCCTAGATCCGTTGAAATGCTAAGAAATCTTGAAACTTTGAGAGTGGGAGGTCGAAAGCTAGAGGCCGAAAGGAGTATTTCTAGAAGAGGAGTCCATCGGATACAATATTCCTTGTCAACCTTTGTATCCGATTTGAGCCTTTCATACTGTAATTTGTCCGAGGCTGATATTCCTAGGAATATTGGGAGCTTATCCTCCTTAGAATATTTGGATTTGAGTGGCAACAATTTCCATTGTCTACCTATTGATTTTTCTAAGTTACGATTATTGAAGCAGTTGTGTTTGAATGACTGTGAGAATCTTCAAACACTCGTGTCAGTGTCAAATTTAGAGAATCTTGCAATTATTGAACTTGAGAATTGCCAAAAATTGGTCAAGATTACAGAGTTGGACAACCTCCCTTCTATATGGTCGATCAACATGACAAATTGTAGTTCTCTGCAGAATCCATTCAATGAAAGCTTCTTTAGTGCACCTGCTCTATCATTTCTATCTAGAAAAGATCCAGATGAGGTTAGTCTCTCTCTCTCTCTCTCTCTCTCTCTCTCTCTCTTATTAATGATCTTGAGTTTTTGTCCGATGCAGCGTGATTTAGAAATTTATCTGGAATGCAATGAGATTCCAGAATGGTGCATGAATCAAGTAACAGCTTCATCTATGCGTTTGACTATGCCGACACATAATAAGGAGTGTAACTTCTTAGGGATGGTTCTCTGGTTTGTTTTCGGCTTTTCCGATGAAGCCCCTTTTCCAAGCTTCACAATTAGTATTGCCCGTAAAGAGACTTTAATTGAGCCGTTGAATATACCTGAAGAAGACAGAGAACACAGAGAACTGACATTTGTATGTTACATATCTTACTTAGATGAACCTTTTGATGGCCAGATGATCAAAGGCGGGAAAAAGATAAAAGTGTGGTCTGACGGCTTTATCCTAAAGAAGATAGGGATCCATTTGTTATATTTAGACCTACATGGTAATGTTATATCTTTGCCTGGAGACGTGGGTCATTCTTATACGAAAAATGTCAAGAATTGGTGGAAATAAATTAGTTGAAGAACCCAAAAAGAGTTTCAATCCTCCATTAAAGCTCTAAGTTCTGAGTCAGAAATAGTTTTCCTTTAGAGCTAATCAAATTGTATTTTAACTATTAATATGTAGTTTATCAATTAATTTCTAATTGATATGATCTTTTTAAAGCTCCAGAAGAATTTTTTTTTCTTCTTTATTCAAGAAATCTTTTACTAATATCAGACTCCACTAATATCTCCAACTCTTCCTTACACTTAGCTATTGTACCATTGCATGGTGATTGGCCTGTTACAGAGTTGATTATAAATAAATTAGTAAGAAAAATAGTTAAGAAATATATGAGTTTTGTGAAAATTGCAGCTTCCATTTGTTGGTTCTATTATTTGTAGCTGTGCTTTATTTGCTTTTTTTGATAGTGGAAAACACACTAAGAAGCAGAGGGACCAAAACCTAACTTTTATGAAAATATATTAATTTATAAATATGATTGTGAGCTTTGAAATAGTTTAAATAAATAGTTGTGAGACAATTAATTATATGTTGTGTGCAGGAAAATAATAGTAATACATCTCTAAGAAAGTATTTAAAGTTTTCATTTTTGATCAAATTTGATTAGTAAGCTTTGAGATCTTAAAGATGTCGTGGAGAATCGTCATAGGACGTATCATTGCAGCTTGAAGTTGATTGAACGCCCTATCGACCTGCAACTAATAAGGAAAATAGCTATAGGCTGTCAACTTTTAAGTCCGCTTTTGATACTATTGTAGTTTCAGATAGACATTCTAACTTAGTTACTGATCAAATAGACGCCTCAACTCAACAAAAATGTGTCTCTTATTGCATGTATGTCATAGCATTCCTCGGGGATTTGAAACAAATTTTGCATTTTTACTGTAGCTAAAATAAAAGTGATTGCATATATATTTTTTTTTTTAAAAAGGTTGCCTGGTGCACTAACCTCCCGTTATGCACGGGGTCTGAGGAAGGGGCGGACTACAAGGGTCTATTGTACGCAGTCTTACCCTGCATTTCTACAAGATGTTGTTTCCACGGTTCGAACAAGTGATCGCATATCATTAGTATAACGTGAAACCATCATCATATGAGACATGCCATCCTTGCCTACAAGGAGGAGCATTTTCATCATACTCGGCACAACAACTCCCATCTCTTTTTCCAGTTTTTTCTTCCTGTATTTGGCCTCTTATCCTTGTCGTTCCATTTATAGACGATTACTCCAGATCCGTCGCTCCATTCTCCATCAATTCCTTGGTGAGGCGGAGCCAGAGAAAATAGTCCTTTATCTCCTGCAATGTTCAAAAGCAAATGACTCACTGAGAAGTGCCTTCAAAATATTGGATTTTTTTAAATCTTAGACTAAGTAATTCAGCAGTGAAATAGCAAATGTAAAGCAACCGCAGTAGGATTAAGGCAAAGGGTCTAGTTAAAGGAAGATATTCAAAGAATCAATTACATCATGTGCGATAAGCAAAGGCGGAGCTAGCATAGGTCTTGCGAGTTCGGCCGAACCCAGTTACTTTTGTCCAACCCTGTATTTGTCTTAAGATATCAATTAAATATGTACAAATTGTGAATTTGAAACTTAGCTACATAAACGGTTTAGAATTCCGAACCCATAATGTTCAAATCTTGATTTCGCCTCTGGCGATAAGGACCAGAGTCTGCTATTCAGCTAAACCTATTGCTATAAGAATATTTGGAAACTCCATACATAGCTCCAGACTAAAACAGAACTCAGACAGTGGCAATTTTAGATGTCCAAATGCACGGCGGACTATCCCTGGAAATTCCCACTGTCACAGCCCAAGTCCATCACACATATTTTCTGCTTTGGTCCAACAGACCTCTCGGATTTGTCCGTTGATCTACGCCGTCATCGAATCCAATAGCACGCGTACCATGTGAGCTTCTGTTATGTCCTAAGAAACTCTTCATTTTCCTATCCTATTCCTGTATGAGAATCATCGAATGTGTCATGTGTGTCCTTTCTTCATAAGCTTGTCAGCCTATAGAAGCCTGTCGGTCCTCATAGCGTAACACTCATGCTCCTATTTGGCACTAAATCTACTCTCTATGACTCTATCTATCTCCTCTTCCGTTTTCTTCTTCACACACATTTCCAGTTTTCTCTAAACACGATTGTTTTCCTTCAGATGAGAACATGTTACTTGACGCTATACAACCCAAAGGTCTAATCCTCCTCCGACTCGCTCATCTATAACTTGTATGAAAATGGTAATGGTACCATGTGCACTTCTAATAAATATCTGAATACTAGGAGTAGTTGCCTCATAATTATTAATTTTGTACAACATTATCCCCTTTTTTCTATATTTCAGATTCATCTACTTAACACTTTAATTTCACTTATTCCATTTTCAGATGAAAGAGGCAAAAGGGGGATAAGACAGGCTTTTTACTGAGGTGAGCAAGGTTTATTGATTCTTTAAAACATATAGTTTGAACAAGTATTAGCAAAATCAATGCGACAGATTAAAAACTTCTTTACTCCAACACCTTAGGACTTATTATGCTGCTCAATTTCCTCATAAATATGCAGAGCCGTAACTGGTTATGCTGCTCGAACCCTCTAAAAATATTGTTGTGACCGAGTTGGATCCTCTAAAAATGTTGGAGAATCCTACACACACGAAATATTTTTAGAGACTCCGAGCAACATAGGTAACCATATAACCTTTTCCATTTTGGGAAGGAAAAATAAGATAAAGTGAAACGAGTACCTAATTGGTAACTAGAAACTTCTTATTTAAGTTGGCGATGCGACACAAAAACAAGGGAAGAAAATAATCATGCTAATGGTGTGGAATAGTTCTTAAGGACAATCCCATCCTCAGAAGGAGAGCTTTAGTGTAACTAGTAAAGTTACTGCCATGTGACAAGGAGATCACCGGTTCGAACTGTGAGAACAACCTCTTGCAGAAATACACGATAAGACTGCATACAATAGACCTTGTGGTCCGGGCTCTTCTCCGGACCACGCATATAGAGAGAACTTAGTGCACCGAACTGCCTTTTTACAATCTCATCCTCTAGATGTCATGAAGGCAACACTAATTTGAAAGGATTATTTTGAGCAATCACTTTACATGCCCTAGTATAAGGGACAAAATGGTTCCTTCAGACGACAAAAGGCAAAATTTTGGAAAGTTCCAAAGCATGCCACCAAATCACCAATCCGAAGTGGTTTACGCGAAAGTCAAACTTTGGTCAACTCTTACGGCTTAAACTTCCGACAATGGAACTAAGTTAATTCACTCCAAAACCTTCCCAGAACCGGAAAAGTACTTATTATTCAGTTATTTCTAACCATTTTTATTTCCTATCAAGAAACATTAACTCTTATCACATATTCTTTATATAGAGAAAATAAAACACAGGAATTAAGCAGCAAAATCAAGAATTGAGAGAGGATAAATACCATTAGTGTGGCCGTGGAAAGAGCAGGCAATAGGGGAATTATCTTTGTCTTGATAAAGAGTATTGCACCTCAAACATTTCTTCTTATTTTGGGAATTCACAATTGGCAGTCTTTTTCCAGCTCCTCTTTCTAAAATTGGTTTTCTACGGCAAGAAATATTTGAAGAATTGGGGAACAATATATTTTGGGAAAGAAGATTTCTGTAAACCAAAGTCATGAGAAGAAATGAAGAAATAGTTCACTGAACTGATATCATGTCTCGTAAATTTGAAATATTTAATATGATGATTTATGCTAAATAATGGTATTTCTATGGATAGGAATCATTCGGATGCAATTTGGAATGAAACGGTGCGAATTGAAGCAAAATCAGAGCAAAAATATCTTTTATGTAATCTTTATATAAATATATGTAACAGATGCACTATTTATTTTTTCTAGCGAATATATTGTTTTAGGTTGTCACGTTTCTTGATCCTTAAAGTCAAGGAATAATATTAGTCCTCAAAATTCAAAATTTATAGTAAACCTAATACATTTGATATGTTGTTTGGGTTATATATTAGGTAAAAAGAACGTGTGTCATATTACCAAAGAAGTAATAACTCGTAAAAAAGTTAGCGCAAGGTTTATTTGAAAATGAAGTAAATTATTAATTGTGTCATAAAAATCACATTTTACTGCTTCTAGGAGAAATATGTGCATCTAAAAGATCTTTTATACTGTACACAATTGTAATTTAACTTAGGGAAATCATATATAGCTTAAAATCTGATTGATCTTAACTATAAAATTTACTTGAAATTAACGGGTGTCAATAGTTCGGTGCGATCGATTATTTTATAAAATTTATATCATATTAATTTTTCGGTTATTCTATTATGTATAACCAAAATTAGACGTTTTGAAATTGTTCCAGTCATGTCGGTTTCTCTTTGGTATCGGTATGATTCGGTTAATTTTCGGTATTTTTTTAAATAGCATGTAAAATTTATCAATAGAAGTAGAATGCCATAATATATGTTCTTTTATAGGACTTGGTAAAACTGTCTAAACATTTTTATCGTTTAAAGTGATGAACTAAAAAAAGAAAAGATGACTAGAGTATAGATCCATCAACTATTCTACAACAACGTAAAAAAGACCAAGCAAATTCAAAAAAACTGTAAATCACACGAGTGAAAAGATACTAACCAAGTTGGGACTCAAAAATAAAGTCTATAGAAGATTAAATATCCAAAAAGATTAATATGGGTTATATGAAAGGAAACATATTTGATACATTGTAGTTTGCTAATGTGGACACTTGAAATAACTTGTTTAAGTAGAAATAGCATAATAGGTTTTAGGAATTCGTATTTTGAGTTTAATTACTTGTTGGCTTGTACTTCATAATTCCAAGGCCCAAAGAAAAATTTATGTAGTATTATTTTTAAACTAACTATATAAATATATTTTTCACATATAAAATTTATTCGGTACGGTTTTATTTTTTGGATTTATTTTCATAAAATAAAAAATCTACCCTAATTATCGGTACGGTTATAGATTTATATAAAAACCTACAATTTTTTAAAAGAAACCTAAAAATCAATTCGGTGCAATTCGATTCAATCGATTTAGTCGGTTTTCGAAAATTCATTCACACCCCCACAATTGCAATTGTATTTTCTCCAATTTAGGTTGTGTGAATAGCAAAGTCCTTTTTAAGTCAAATTTACAGTTAATCAATCAATTAATGCCTCGAGTATGTTTCCAATATGGAAGCTTGGCTAAAGTTTTATTAACTATAACAATATCTAGGACATGATAATATTTAAAGTCCAAATATGTTCTTGTACTATATGAAATTGAGCATATTTGCTCTTCGTTAATACTTAAGCACATATATGGTCTTACTGTCACATAATTGGTTCCTCTTGTACTATACGAAATTGAGCAAATTTGCCTTTCGTTAACACTTTAGCTCATATATGCCCTTGATGCCAGATAGTTGGTCCATATATACCTTTTTTTCAAAACGGAATCCACCCAAATTAATTAGTTCTTTTCTTGATTTTACTAAAGTGGAGCACAAATAATATTTCCTTTTTATTACTAGTACTTTTTTTACCTTTCTCTTTTGTTTTCTTCTTTTTTATTTATTACTTTTTTTTTCTGCCATACCTGAATTCCTCCATTGCCGATGATTCTCCATTTTCGTCACCAATTTCACTTGACAAAATGCATAAATTTCTGGTAATTTTACTACCACAAACCCCACACGTTCTACTGACTTGAATGAGATAAAAATTGCCGGAGAAATTTTTTCGGTGGTGTTAATTGGGTGAAGAGAGTATATGGTTATTCATCTTTTGAAGGTGTTGTTCGTTGTGGAGCTTCAGATCCAAAGGAAACAAGACCTTTAAAATATGAATAACCTCTAGATGTAAGGTTTTACACGTACCGCCACGTCATATGCATCTTAATTTAATTTTATTCATTTCTTTATTATTTTATAACTCTTTTTTCAATTTCGTCTTTTATAGACTCCTAAATATGATCCCATAAATTTAAATCTTGAATTCATTTACGAAAGGCGATGGTAACTCCTTTTAAAAAAATACAAGAAATGTATCCAAAAAATTGTTTTTATTATATAGGTTAATAGTGGGACTAGCTAGCAATACTTAAATAGTTAACTAAATAGTTTAATACTCTTGAAAATACTATAGAAGGAATATGTCTCGCCAAGCTACTCTTGAGAGATATAATCAAATTAATCACTAACCTTATCACCATATATTTCTTTTTAATTTGTCATCATTTAAGATTGAGTTGTCACGATAATGACTATCTAGCACGTGGACCTAGAGGGAGATCATGTGAAGATCTCAACCTAAACATTAAAATATTTAAATTATATATAACTTATATAGATGGACAGCATAAATATTTTTATTTTATTAATTCATTTAATTTGTTATATAAGATTATTTTTATATCTTTAGGGCTATCAATTAATGTTTGTTTAGAAAATTATCTGCGAATGCCTTTTAAGTAATTCAAATGGATTTTAATCGTTTCTACTAGGGCTGTTCATTTGGATCGGATATCCGAAATCCGAACCGATCCATTCAATTTCGGATTTCGGATTGTGTTTATAAAAATTTCAGATTTCGGATCGGATTCGGATTGATATATTTTAATCCGATCCGATTCGAAATCCGAAATTATTAGGCAATGTATAAATACTACACTTTAATTTCGGATAGTCAGTACTTTCTTTACATCTTTCTCCAAGTTATTACCTTTACAATTGCTAGAGTTAGCTATATTGGCACCATAGTACTCTCATAATTGTATAAACATGAATTTTTCTTAATGCATTGCCTCTTTTACAAAGAAAATATACATATTAGTTTGCAACATTGAGGCATTTACGATCCGAAATCCGATCCGGTCCAAACTTTAAAATCCGAATCCGATCTGATATAATTCGGATCGGATTCGGATTGCATTTTCTAGAATCCGAATCCGAAATATGCTAAATCCGATCCAATCCGATCCGTGCACGACCCTAATTTCTACGTTGTACATAAAATTTATACTCTTAAGTAAATTCCATATTCCAACAAAAAAAAATCTCATTGTCAAAAACCTATGCGTACTCCACCCTCCCTCGTTGGAAACCGCTCATTATTTAAGTGGAGAGGATTTTATAATATTAATTTAATTATGGAGTTAATCCGTTTGTCTAAATCTTGATGTTACATTTGATAGTGTTCATGTAATATTAAACTACGGATGCAATGAGTAGGACAGTTATCTATAATGACGATTAACCCGGATTGTTTGGTACGTGGGATAACGTGAGATAATACGGGGATATAATTTATACCGATAACCGAATACGATATAAATTTAATTTCAATCTTATAGCAGGCAAAACTTATTATTTTCCCCCAAAAGCACGTTTTTTACCTAACTTGAGGTCTTTTTTTGGGGTAGGGGGGAAGGAATGCTTTTCGGAAAAAACAAAAGCAGTTTATGAGAAAGTAGAAAAAAGTCGTTTCTTTCTCAAAAGCAGAAACAAAAGCGATTTTGACTTTTCTTCCTACCACAATATCCTTAACAAAATAGTAATATACCAAAATAACCGTTAAACCTATACTTAGGATATTAATGTATAAATATTTCTTATTAGTTTTAGGATAATCGTTATAATATATAGTGACTTTACGGGTGAATGTTTTTATATTTGTTTAGTTATTTTTAATACATTTTAACTTTATATTAAAGAATAAGTACTTTTAGATTTTATTTTCATATTTTAGTTAAATAAATAAAAAAAATTAATTATTGCATGTAATAACAAATTTTTAAGATTATTTGTTTACTTATAATATTAAGTACTAAGTAAAGCTATTTATGTCCTTATTCGTAATTGGATACTTAAAAACACGTTCTGGAAAAGCTTGGCCAAACACAAATTATTGTTCAAAAATGTTTTTCAGAGTGATTAGCCAAACATAAATTGCTTCTCTCAAAAAGTAATTTTTTCCAAAGCACTTTTGAAAAAAGCACACTCAAAATAAACTTTTTTTTCTAGCTTGATCAAACATGCTATTAATATAACATATCCTATCTTATCCCGCCTTGTCCCGTCAAACTTGAAATTATATTATTTCACTTCCTAAGTAAAAAAAAAAATCTAGAAATTATAATCTCGAAATAATTTAGTTCTTATATCAAACGACCCACTGAGGCACAGAGAGTACGTCCCATGACTTATTTATTTTTAATACTTAAAAAATAAGGATAAATTAAGACATGAAAATAACATAATACACATTAAAGCTGTATATATTCGAAAGCAAAATATGTGCAAGAATTTATTTATCAATTTAGTATCCTAATATAAGTATCATAGGTGGAGCCAGAGTGGCGCGGATCGCCTTTATCGAAAAATTACACTATGAATATACGGTTAAAAATTATATAAACATGATACTATAAGTTGTTGAATCGCCTTAATTTTTTTCGTGTTCTTTCTTTTGGGGGGGGTGGGGGGAATTCCTTTGAAATATGTGCAAGAATTTATTTACCAATTTATAGCCTGTTTGACCAAGTTTTTTTTTGGGCCAAAAGTATTTTTTTTGCCCAAAAGCACTTTTGGCCGAAAATTGAGGTGTTTGGCTAACTTTTGGAAGGAAAAAAAGTGTTTTTGAGGAGAAACAAAAGTAGTTTTGGAGAAACAGAAAAAAATAGCTTCTCTCCAAAAAACACTTTTTTGAGAAGCCCTTTTGAGAAAAATACACTTAGAAGCAGTTTTCAAAAGCTTGGCCAAACACTAATTACTGCTTAAAAGTGCTTTTCAAATTAATTAGCCAAACACAAATTACTTGTCACCAAATTTTAAAAAGTACTTTTGAAAAAAACACTTAATAAAATAAGCTGATTTTAGAAGCTTGACCAAACGGGCTATTACTATCCTAATATAAGTAGAAATTTTTACATTTATATGCCATATATTAAACCCTATTACCCTTAATGTTTAAGATTATAGATAATTACATTTAATATACCTAATTACATATTATATACCATAATTTAAATTAGGGGTATAATTAAGTAAGCATTTATTTTAGGCTTAATTATAGGACAAATTAATACACATACACGTTTCTTTCTCCTATCAACTCACAATCTTCGACACCCCCCACAGCAGTAACTTTCCCCCACTTTTACTTTCACATTCTTTCCTCACCCCCTCCACTAACCCCGTTAACTCCCCTCCCCCCCACGTCTAGTTACAGTCGACCACCTTCACCATTGTTACAAGGCTTCGACACACGTTCACCATTCTAGTTCAGCAATGAAGAAATCCAAATATCCAAAGAAAGCAGTCCAAAAATCAGCAGTAGTCGACATTCCATCATTCGATTTGGGTGTTTTAACACCCGAATCACCAGCAGTTATTTATTTTTATCTTTTATAACTGATTGTATATTTATTTGTTGTTATAGGAGGAAGGCTCCCTTTTCCACAAAGGATAATCTGATAAAGCCTGGATTTGAATTTGGAGTTGAAACTGTGGAAAAGAAGGAATGGTTTTATTCTCTTGCCCACCCAGGGAAAGTCCTCAACGACTCGGTAAGTAGTACTGATTTAATTTTCAATAGATACTTACTCAACTGTTTTTGTTGTAATACACCAGTAGGTTTTTTGTAGTTCAATTGCATTTACAATGTAGTTCTACTATAAGTCTTGCAGTATGGTATTTTAACTGAATTCTTATTTTGTAGTTGAATTGTAGTTATCGTTTAGTAATTTTTCACTTTGTTCCATTTGCAGCACATTGATATAATTATGTATTACTTACGGAAAAGAGGTAAATATGGCCCCAACAAAAGTAACAAAAGGTTTACAACAACGGATTGTTTGTTCAAGTCAAAGATGGAACAAATATATGACAAGTTCATTAATTCTCCTCCTGAGGAAAAGTATTCAGTTGTTAAACCCCATGATGACATAGCACAGTATATTCTTGGATATAGACTACTTGCTAACGTTGCCTGGGATGAAGTTCACTACGTCATAATGCCATTGAACATTGTAGAGAAGTTTCATTGGTTGTTGCTCGTGTTCGACATTGCTGACAGGCAACTTTACGTGTATGATTCAATGGTATCATCACACCATCATCAAGCTGTTGAATCATGTGTTGAAAAGTTTTCAATCATTATCCCTTTGTATTTGTCTTGCACTGGTTTCTATGGTAAACGTAAAGATATTGACTTCAAGACCACAAAGGCATATATTGAGAAGCCAGTTACCGACCCCCTCGATATACAGTGGCTGGTTACCGAGATTCCACAGCAAAAGGACGGATCACTGTAAAAAATATATTCTCAATTATAAAAGTTAACTATAATTTTTATTTTGGATTTTTTAATTATTAAATGTTGTTGTCTTATGCAGGGATTGTGGTGTTTTTGTGGCTGCCTTTGCGGAGTATGTCAGCCTTGGAGATTTGTCAATCCCTTCAGAAGACCTTTTGGACATAGACCAACACCGTCGACGATATGGAGCTCTTTTATGGGACTATGCTACAAAGAAGCAAGAAGATGGTTCCATAAGCGAATGTGAGGTTACAGGCAGGCTGGAGAGGAGGAAGGGTGCTCCTGCTTTGAATGAGAAGACTAGAGTTCTGAGGAAGAAGAAATAGGCGTAGTGGATATATTTTGTTGGTGCAGTATAATAGATTACCGTATGAACAAATTTTCTTATGTTTTTTATGGCAGCAGACTAACTTTCCGGTTATTTTACTTTTTATTACCAGTTGTTTAGTTTAATATAAATTGGTTGGTCACGCCTCTGTTGCTTATTCATGTTACAATTAAGTATTCCAATTTGGACAACAATTTATATACAAATGTTTCTACGCAATTACTACATATTTGTATGTTCTTAGTTGACGTTTAACTCCACAACTTCCAAACGATTTAAACACTCCAGCTATAGAACTATATTATCAACAAAGTACGTGCAAATGAAATACAACTAATAATTTACCTGGAAATTTTCCTACGGTCTGCCTACAGTCTTGCAGCACGTCCTTTTACATTTAACTCNCAATATTTGTAACACTTCCGTTTACATTTAAGTACAAGTTGACTACATTTAACTACATGTTAACTACAATCTGGACAAAAATTTATCTACAAATGTTTCTACGCATTAACTACATATTTGTATGTAATTCTTATTTGACGTATAACTCCACAAATCCCAAATGATTTAAACACTCCAACCATAGAAATTTATCATCAACAAAGTTTGTGCAAATGAAATACAAACTAATAATAATCATTCAATTTAAATACATTTGAACTACAATTTTACTACAATTTAACTACAAATGAAAACAATCCTTAATAAACAAAGACTAATAAGTTACCTGCATATTTTCTTACAGTTTGCCTACAGTATTTGCAACACTTCCTTTTACATAATAAACATAAAAATTTAATTAATCACGACCAAAGAAAAATGTAGGCGGATTACTCCATACATAGAAGCGAATTAAACAGACTCAAACAAGTTGAAACATACTGGATAATGAACATTAAATACTTAATCATTTACACGGAAAAATCTGTTATGTAACTACACAATAGTAGTTGTTTCTAATAATAGTTCTAACTACAAGTTATTCATTTCTTCTTTGGCGCATTCTTGCAAGACCTTTTGTTATGCACCTTGCCTCCACAATTTCCACATGACACCTTGTACTTCTTCGACTTTATTTCATCATATGTTTTATAT
>ML295329.1:0-44460 GCA_005239495.1 Nicotiana undulata
GTGATGGTTGGCTAGCCTAGTTCCACGATAGGCGCCATCACGACATGTTAGGATTTGGGGTCGAGACATGAGTAGTACCTATATATTGTTTGTCAAGCATGCCCGTGAGTCAGTTTCGTTGTATTACGTGTTTCTCTTCGATATTCATTGTGTTATGAAGTAGATTTCCTTTTGAAGTTATTCAATTGTTGAGAAATACTTGATAGAGGGCATGTAACAAGTTGTTTCCAGTTGAGGATTGTTTTTCATTAAGTTATATACTTGGATAAGATTGGTTATAGCTCAGTCCCTTGCTGGGACGGTAGTATTTCAGTTATTTTTTTTCTTGCCGGGTTATTATGAATCATGTTTCCTATTGTTGATTTCCTTGCCAAGCTATTATTTTGTTATTTTTTGGGTGAGGAAGAGTGTAAAGCAAGAAAGGTGATACCGTGTATTCTTTTCATTCATTGCATTTGTGAGGAAGAGAGTAAAAGCACGAAGGGTGATGCTGTGCCACGATTTTACATTTAAAAGCACGAAGGAACATGCCGTGCCCTTTATTTATTTATTGCATTGTGAGGACGAGAGTAAAAGCACGAAGGGTGATGCTGTGTACTTGTTTTGGTAAGGATGAGAGTAAAGCATGAAGGGTGATGCCGTGTACATATTTGTTTGTGTTGTTACTTCCTGTTGACTTTACTCTTCTATATCGTTGCCTTGCTCAGTGATTCATTACTGTTCTCTCTTGTTTTTCCTATTATTTGTCCCCTGTCTTGCCATACTTAATTGCTTATTTCCTGTTATTTCCCTGTTATATATTGTAGGACTGTACAGGTCATTTGTTGTTGTCGTGTCTAGCCTCATCACTACTTTGACGAGGTTAGGCTCGGCACTTACTCAGTACATGGGGTCGATTGTACTGATGCTACACCTGCACTTCTTTATGTTGTGCAGATTACGGAGTCGGACTCAGTGGACACTGATAGATGGAGTATCCTTCAATCCACACAAGCGACACCGAGGTAGTCCCGCAGACGTTCGTGGGCCTTTGCGTCACCATCTATCTTTTTCTTTCTGTCTTATTTGTATTTCCAGACAATTGTACTTGTTTATTTCAGACTCTTGTTGTAGAAATCTTAGACTGTCCGTGACATTTGTGACACCAGTTCTGGGGGTTTATGTACGGAAATTTCGTAATATTTATTACATTAAGTTGATAAACCCGTAGCTTCCGCATTCTTATTTAATTGTTCATGCTTATTGCTTTTCTTTTAGATGTCATAAATAAAGAAAACAGTAAATTTAACCCAAAACGTTGGCTTGTCTAGCAGGTACAACGTTAGACGCCATTAGGTCCTGAAGGTGGGATTTCGGGTCGTGACAAAAACATGTCAAAAGGCATAGATACTCAAGTTCTTCCTATTCCATTATAAGTTGAAAAAAAAACATCTTTTTTGTATTTTTCTTTAGACTTTAAACCCTCAAGAAAACTGTCTAAGAAGTCCATCGTTGGGAAAAGTTCAAAACCTTTTGAAAATTCTACTAAAAAAAAAGAATTACTACCCGGTTCAAATGTCATCCCTTAGAAAATAATCGTGGCCATAAAAAAACCAAGAGGGATTATTTCTACCTAATTAAATTTTTTTTCTTTTTTTAACGCGCATAAAATAATACAACTAACATAGAAAATTACCCAAACAGTCTCTTTACCCCACACTTAAGATTGTGCATTGTCTCCAGTGCCACCATAAATAACAAGAGGGTGACAGAATGTCCCTGGTAGGCCAAAGGCCGAAGCATCAGCAACTCATGGCATACTCAAACTTCTCCCAAGCTTGGTCCTTCGTGCGGGTACCTCACACTTAGTTCCAAACATCTGGTTTACTTTTGCTTTCTTCCAATGACTTTCCCTTACATGCTCCTACAACATTAAAAAAAACTACACTACAAAACAAAAACACAATTAAACAAAAAGAAAATAAAAAAAAGAAGTAAAATTGGGTTGCCTCCCAACAAGCGCCTGATTTAACGTCGCGACACGACGTGAATCACTTTCTGCCTCCACCTTGAGCTTATGAATTGAACCCCAAGTTTTTCTTCAAGCTTATGATTATGCTCTTGGGGCGGTGGAACGAATCTAACTGGCCCAAGAAAATAATGTAGTATTCTGCACTCCTTGACCTTTGTATGAGGTATGTAATCCTGACTTTCTCGCAAGAAGAATTCCAGAATATATGCACCTTATTCCTCATTCCTCGACTCTTCAATTGGTTCAGAAGACTCTATTTCTATATCATCATCCAAACACAATGTGAAAAAATACTTGGAGTGTGGACCAATGCGCTCAACTACATGAACCTTGAGATTGTAAACATCCTCAACACCAATGACACTAGAGTCAACTAAATATGTATCCTCCATTTCCTTGATTGACTCTAGTATCTCTTCTACAACATCGACATCCTCAAATTCTAGTTTGACTGATTGTTGGTGTTCTACTATGAATCCCTCTAGTGGTACCTCACTTTCTGTCTCTAATGCACATTGCTCTTGGCTACTATTCATAGTATTAACATGTTGAGCATTAAACGCTCAACTAGTTGACTCACTTGTTCCTCCAGGTTGCGAATAGTAGCATCTTGCCTTTGTATGTGCAGTTGTTTCTCATTATTTTGTTCTACAAGGCATCTTAGCATATCCTTAATCTCTTTAAGGTCATCATCCCTAGGTACTTTTTTCCTATTAACTTCACAAGAAAAAGAAGAACCATCAAAGTAAGGAATTGGGGAAAGATAAAAAATATAAGCACAACCATGAAAGTGACCATATTGACCACCACACATATCACATACATTCCACACATAAGATTGAGTTGGTGCACATAACTCACTCTCGGAAATATTTTGATAATTTTTCCACGGGTGATTTTCTCCAAAATATGCATAAGGAGGATTCAAAGTATAATTACCGACATCAAAACTCTCATAATTCCAAGATGCTATATTTTTAAAATTAACAAGTAAACTAAAATAAAGAAAATAAAATTCAAATACTAAAACAAAAGTTCAAACTTGAAACCTAGCAATATGTACACCTACAACTACACTATTAGTTCCCCGGCAACGGCGCCAAAATTTGATCATGCCCAACTCTAGTCCTAAAAAAGGATAAGCGATCGCTGCAAATAAAACTCGGTCTAAAAGTCCGGAGTCGAATCCCAAGAACTAAGGCTTAACTACAGTTGTTCAATATTTCTAAGAAACACAAGTCCAAACAATTTCCTAATTATAGAGATTATAATATTTATTTCTAACTAATTAACTAACAACTATTATAAAGCAGTAAAATTATCAACTAACAAGGATGAAATTTGAGACAAGACTAAGGAGGTCTAGAGTTATGATTTCCCCAAATGTTGGAATTCTTCCCACTATGCTCCCTACAATTTCACCTATGTATTCTCTACTGATCGTGAGCACTTTAGGTATCGTAATTCTTTCTCGAGCAACTACAACAATTTACTAGACATATTCTCTCGAACTACGCTAGTTGGCTTTATCTAACCGCTCATTATGACCACGTCAAGGCTTTGTTATTTCTAAATCTACCTTTAAACCCGCTGTATTGATTTCTCACATACGTTAGGAGTGACGTTGTTCAACAACCACCTAAATATGTATCCTTTCTCAAGCAACACATAATAAATAGGCACAGTCAATCGATGGCCATTCAATCAACTGAAATAAGCACGTAGTTGAACAAATAGACAAATTCAAAGGTTAAATTATATTAAAACATAACAAGAATTCATCCTCCAAGAGGTTCCATCAAAACTCTAGATAATAAATTAGTAACTCATAATAGTATGTAAAACTACAATACTAAAAGTCATAACCAACAATGAAAAATAGGAAGAGGAAGGAAAAACTTGTGGTTAAATCTTCCTCCTTGCTCCTAGCGTATTCTTGCCTCTTTGGTGTTGTCTTACCCTAAAGTAGTGTCTCCTCCTTCAAAAGGATGTTTTATGATGTATTTATATCAATTAGGCTTGATAAAGGGCGAAATTCTCCAATTCCACTTCGGCTAGGGAAAGCTGGAATCCGTGTCTGCCTTCGCGATAGACGCGAACTTTGACGCGGATCCGCGTTTGCCTTCGCGTCTAGACGCGGACTTTAACGCGGATCCAGCTTTTGAAATTCTTCCATTTCGCGAAGCGCTCCGTGCCTTTGCTTCGCTTCGCGGTGTGCCTTAACTCTTCTCCTTTTTCGCGTCCGACTTCGTGCCATGCACGAGAAAAGACGAGCTCCCACTCCTTTAATTTCTTCTTTGTGTCGAATTGTCATCTTTTGATTATTTATCATCCAAACTCATTCCTACACATAAGAAACACATAATGATTATATTTCACTTCAAAAATCATGTAATCTTCCGCGACACACACAAGAATTAATATGCAAATATACTCAAAATATATACTTTTCACCATTTATCAAGTAACATGTAGGTAAAAATATCTACAGACATACCCTTAAAGTAGGCGATCTTGTACGTTATAGTATATGTATTATATTATTCACCACAAAATAATTCATACTACATAATCCGTATCATAATTCCTGCATAACAAGGCCATAAACCAATTATCATTTTACACATACATTAAATTTAATTGTTTTTGGTGTAAATTGTCTCAGTTACCATTTGAAACACACCTTGAGTAACTACTCGTACTATTGTTGTTAGAGAGTGTCAACATATCGAGATATACAAGACTGTTTATTATAATAACCATTTTTCAAACTTATTTTCTGTGAATGAAAATCAGAGGCTAAGAATGATGCCTCTAGAAAAATTTAAAACGTACCCAAAAGAATATTTGCTAATAGGGCTGGCCATATTACGGGTATAACCGATAGTCCGAACCGAAAAAAGCTT
Source organism: Nicotiana undulata (assembly GCA_005239495.1). Taxonomy (NCBI): domain Eukaryota; kingdom Viridiplantae; phylum Streptophyta; class Magnoliopsida; order Solanales; family Solanaceae; genus Nicotiana; species Nicotiana undulata. The sequence goes on from ML295329.1 coordinate 4,918, forward strand.
ATTGGGGTACCGATATCGGGTTGAGTTAATGGTTCGGTAACGATTTTATATTTTTTCATTATTGGGTTATCGGTTCGGGCCACAGTTTGCCCAATTTATTAACGGGTTAACCAATAACCCAATAAGATTTAATAAAATTAGGATTTTACCCTTACGTAAGGGCTTCATTATTCTCTCTCTTTTTTCTCCCAATTTTTCCAGCCGCATTCAAGATTGAAGTTTTACAATTCACTTTTCAAACTCTGATTAAATTTTTGAACAATTCTTCTTCAAAATTCAAAGTACAACCACATTCTTAGAATCTTAGAGTAAGTTTGTATTCCAAAATTACTTTTGTTAAGAACAAATTTCGTTCCTTTCTTTTGAGTTTTAATGTAGAGTTCAATAATAAAAATATAGGAATTTTTATTGTTTTCGATTCTTTATTTTGTGCTCATGTTTCAGTACTATGTTTATACTTGTTAATTTTTAAGATAAAATTGCTACTACTTTATATTGTTATTAATGTATTTGGACAACTATTGTTTTACAATTAACATTATTCTAGTTGTGCTTGAACAACTGTTGAATTATTAGTACTCTTATTGCTCTAGTTACAACTGGACTCTGGAAAATGACATTGATCTCTTGATTATGGTTTGGCAGGAAACCAAAAAATTATAATTTATGTTCCTGTTAACTAATATTTCAAGTGAATTGGAGATGAATGCTTGTGGAGTTGTAGTATCAATTTTTGAGATTGCACAGGTCATGAATTGGTCAAAAGAAAACATGCTTCAAACATTAGTTGTGGCTAGAACGCAGAATTGAGTAGTATACTATATGTGAATTTATCTCTTTTTTGCTCAACTCCGGTGAATTGTCTTATCTTTTTTGCTTAAGTTTAGATTGAGTTATCTTATCAGGTAAACCGATAACCGAACTGATAATGATCGATAACCGATAACTAATATCTCATCGGTTTTTTTAATCAATTTATCATATTTGTAAACCGATAATATTCATAATCGAACCGAACCGATCGATGCCCACCCCTATTTGCTAAGGTCTTTCTTAGGTGAAACTCTGATAGAGATAAGAGATTAAGAATCAATAGCATTAAAAAGATAGAAATCATCCTTGTTCCATAGTGGGCTATAATAATTATCCAAGGTATTTAATTAAAATAAAAGCAATGGCGAATTCGCTATCGTAAAGGGTGTCAGGTCATCTTCTTATGTTAAAATGACCTGATCTTCGTTTTACCGGTGCACCAGACTCCATCAACTTATTTTAATTAGAGGTGTCGGGTTCGAGTTTTGGGTATGGAAAAATTCTTGGTAAGATGTGATTTTCTCCAAATGGGACCTTATATACGCGCCGCGAATCCGGATATAGTCGGTCTCTAATTTGAGTACCGAACCAAAAATAAAAGTCAACTTGTTCCAAAACTTATCCGAATCCCTTATAGGTTTCAACCAAAACATGTTCCAGAGATAAATTAGGATGCAATTATCTAATTGAGGTGTTAGGTTATTAAAGAGATAAACAAATTAAAAAGGCATCATAAGAAAGTGATTAGTCCTGATACATACTACACAATTCTTTCCCTTGATTGTCTTAAAGTTCTCGTCACCTCAAAGTCTAAATTTTTTCCATGTCACATCTAGGGTTGTCGACTGGGACGTTTCAGCCCATTATCGTCTTCGTCCGACCCAGAATTCGATTGTCCTCATCCCACGAAACGGGGAGGGATGTGACAAGGGAAGGAAAAGCAGAAGCAGAAAAGGGGAGGAATGACTAGGTGACCCACTGGAATCGGCCCGCTTAGGAGCGGCTATAGAATCGCACTGATGCCAGTTGGCTATCGTTTGGATTTAAAAAATTATTTTTTGAGAGAAACTAGTATTTACTCGATGGTTATTTTGGCCTCCAACCCCTACCTCTGAATTTTATCGTAAACCCCTAAAATTCAGTTAATGCTAATTTTTTTTTGCAATGTGTTGGTTCATGGTTGTGTCACAGAAATACTAAATTATCATGTCTTTTCACTTTCTCTAGATGCAAGCCTCAGACGTGATGTCTTTGCCTATGGAGTCATACTATTCCAACTCTTCACACACGAAGTTGAGGAACTGGAGAACGGCTACCGATTTGGTACACGAATAGATGCATATCTTGACCAAGGTAAGGATCTCACAATATTAGTCAAGAAACACATGTGAGCTGCTGGATGCGAAGGAGAAATAGCAAGGAGACTACTTACTATAGGGGCAAAGTGTGTTAGTATAAGAGCTAAAGAAGAACGCCCCTATGCTTTGAAAATCCTTGAAGCATTTCAGGAGACTGAGTATATAGTTTGGCTTTCTATTTTTGAGTGGTATTGTATGATAAAGCTTTGGAAATGCACTACAATAGTCACGGGAATATCCAGAAAGTCCATTCACTTCAATGCGGAGAATGTGTAAGTTATATGTGTTTTGCTATGTGTAAGTTATACGTGCTTTGCTGGCAAATTTGTCACCCAGACCACTGAATCTGCTTCCTTCTTCCGTGGTTACGAGTACCATTGTAGGAGCCATAAATGCAAAACGTTAGTGGCACCTTTCTTTTTGGTTGAATACATATGTAGACATTTAAATCTGTCACGCTTTCTCAATTAAATACTCCAGACATATTTTGTTTTGATTGAATACCTGTAGTAGATCGAAAATATATCAATCAAACACATTTTGCTGACATATTGATAGCATGAGTTACAACAGTAGAATTTTTTAATGATTGTAGTGTAGTGTTCTCAGAATAAATAAAGTCTTTAACTTCATGTAGTATTGATAAAGAATATTTCAAGTTAATAAGATGTTATCCATGTACTTGCAATATATTACCTTGGATGTTGTTATAAAAGACTTTACTCACTAATATAAAAATTTAAATAGTTTAATTTAAAGTTAAAATATTTCTACTCACCAATTATTGACTTAAGTTTGTCACGCACCTATCAATAATATAGCATTTGACTGGAAACCTTGTACCAAGCCAAAGGCAGCATTAAATATAAGGAAAAATAAGAAAGAGAGGATTGGTTGAGGTTGACTTAGTAGTGATAGTCAAATTAAAACACACACAGTTGGTGTCTCTTTGGAGTTTGCACAGTTCTAACATCAATCAATCTGTAAGAAGAGGGCGTATTTCCTTTCTATACTAAATAATTATTTAACTTTTTGTTGCAACTATATAGTTCACGCTTTAATTTGTTGTATAAAACTAAAATCCAAGATAAAGAATTTCAAAAACAAAAGTTCGATTGAGCCTGGTAATCTGACTAACAAAAATAACCAAACTGAAAAGAAACATTATGAGAATGATGGTTTGACCCACGTCGGTGGGCAAATAGGACATAGTGTAAAATTCGCGATAATCATCACCATCTTTATCAGCAGCCAACATTAGCAAGGGAACATGGGGCGAAAGCGCATCAAAATTTTCCTTCGCCGCAGCAGTTAGCCATGAGGTACAAACAACATCAGAAGCAACGAAATCTTCGATCACTTTAACACGATTTGCAATCATAGTGATGAGGTCGTGTGACAACTCTGCCCAGTTTGCCATAGCAAGGATGTAAGGCTTCTGTAGGGCTTACGAGAAAAAAAGAAAAATTTGGAAGGCATTTATAGGCGTGTAACACCTAACATGGACAGGATGTATATTCCTAAATTGACAAGGATTTAGAATAGGGAAAAACTCAAAAAGCAAAATAAAATCCAAATTAGTGGGCCAATTCAGTATGTTCCACTTATACTATACGGCCCAATCATAATTCTCAGACAACCTTTCACAGATGGAACTCTTTAAATTTTTAGTCGTTCATTCTTATTTACTTTGTAGACGAGAACACCATACATAATGACTTATACTATAGTATTTTACTCCATACAAATTAATGGAGTATTTCTTGTGCATGCCCGGTGTACTTTTATACTTGCCAATTATCTATTATAACTTAAATTTGTTACGTACACACCCATCAGCAATATTCTAAATTAGTATAGCGGAACCAAGATTTGACGTTTACGGGTTCCAGATTCTAGTTCTTTTAAGTTACTGAGTTCTAACTTAATAATTTATGCATATGCAATGAATTTTTTAAGATAAATATAATGTTTAGATTAAAGCTATACTGAATTCGGCTCGTACGTAGCCGAAGGGGTGGATGTTTTCTTTTTGTAAAGGTACATAGAATTAGAATGATTAGATGCTTTAAAACAGTTTCATGATAACATATTTGTTTTAAGCGTAAGAACATAAGAATTATGTAATATTTTGTTGCAAACTTGCAACTATGTATGTGGTACGCGTGTTTTTGGTTTAAAATTGAAAAAAAGATAAAATTTTCAAGAATAATAGTACTTATATATACTCCTAAGAATAGATAAAAATTCCGCAGTAAATTAAATATCATTTTGATACAGGGAGGTGGACGGGACGAGGGAAAAGGGAACCGAGAAAGGGGAGGAATGACTAATTGGCTTGCTTGGAGAAGCTCACTTAGGACCAGCTACAGGACAGTACCGGTCTATGACAATCTCGGTCAAAAACGAAACATCTCCGAAATCCTCTAAACCGCAATAATGCAGCACGAAGCTTTGGAAAGCATTATAAGAATCACATGAACATCGAGAGAGTTGTCACTTCAATGCGGAGAATGTGGAAATTACGCGTGCTCTACAGATGAGCTTGTTGTGCACCGAAGATTTTTTGGCCACTGATTTCTCGATATTTTTTGTGTATATATAAACATATAACAATTTCTTTGCTATTCTTGCTAATTATCACATCTTTTTCTAGGTTGTCATGTTTACTTATACTACTTCTACTAGTTGTTGAATCTCTTTCCTTCTTCCGTCCGTGTGGCTACAAGTGTCAATTTAAGAGTCATAAATGCAAAAAGATAGTGTTGCATTTGATAGAATATGATGATCCACCAAACTATATAGAGATCAGGTTTTTCATATGTTTCCACAAATTATACACACACAACAGAATGTAAATAACGCAGAGAATTTTTACGTGGAAAATTCCCGGCTCAATGGATTAAAAATCACGACCTACACTTGTAGGATTTCAACTTCACTATGAGCAACCTTTTAGATTACAAACTATGTAACCTAGGAATTAATTCCTTAATCCTTCACTAACTTGTAACACACCTATTACAAGCCACTTTGTTATACACCTATTACAAAGACTTCAACACATGACTAACTCTAGCCATGACACAAACACTGAAGTTTATGATCTACAAGAGTTTCCTAGTCAATGCTTCTAGACAAGCTAAGTAGGAATTACAATGAAGAACTATTACAAAGTTACAACTCTACTAAGGACATACAAAGACTTGATATGGGAACTGGTCCGTAGCAGCGATGTACTTTGTTCTTGATGCACTGGAGAATTGTTGTTCTTGATAATCAATCATTTGGAGTGCTTGAGTAAATTCTCTAGTGTTCAAGTGATGTTTTGTTATGGGATTAATGTTAATATAACATTGATGACATCACTTGAATGATGTAAGTACTTAATGGTACAAGGTCCTTCCCAATGGAAGTAACTGCTGCACTGTGTTGTACTGTTTGTGTGTGCAGAGCAGTCAGTACTTTCCAGTTGTGGAGAGTTGACTTCGTACAGTCACCAGGGGAGCCCAAGATCATCTGTTCCATGTGTTGATTCTTTGGCTTCTGAAGTTCTGACAACTCTCTCTAGCTTGAGTCGGGTTGTTTTCATGCGCTTGAGAGTGTGTACCAAAGGTGCATCAGGTTCCTTATCTAGTTCTTGACAATAAGTTTGTTAGATCATCAAAACATAAAACAAAGGTACTTATAACCTATCAATTTTCCCCTTTTTGATGATGACAAACTTTAAATTGATAATCCTACAAAGAGTCACAAAAACTAGATAATGCACTAGGAACCTCAAGGAGTTCCCCCTGAATTTGTACTTCCCCCTTAATCAGTGCACTGCTTCTTAATTCTCAATTTATCTTCCCTCTTTTGGCATCATTAAAAACACAAACAAGCAAACAACGTAAAGAAGTCTGGCGAAGTTAACTCATGCCACTTGTGTGCACACAAACATGATAGAAAATAGAGACAGAGAAGCATTAGCATTAACAACAAAAAGGGAAAAACTTGCATTAAATATTTTTGGATTGTTACAGCGGGAGCAACATCATTGTTTTCCATCCACAAAAAAAAACAAATACCAAAAACATCCTCAAAACAACTTAAAAGAGAGACACTGAAAACTGGTCACTGAGGGGACATTCTTAGAAGACACTAGAGGAAGAGGGCTTGGAAGAGGCGGCAAGAGTTTTGAGAAAAGATCCATCCGGGCATTGGCGAATATTTGCTCATTGAGCAGTTTCTCCTTTAGGTCCTCAACTTATTGCCTGAGATCAACATTTTCTTTGGTCAGTTGGGCAACCTCTGAGTTTGAAGAACTGGTAGAACCTAGGGGTGTTCGTTGGTCGTTACGGTACGGTATTTAGACATTTCGGTTCTAAATTTTCGATATTCGGTTTCTTAAAATGCTATACCAATACCGTGCCTAATTAAATTCGGTAGGGTTCGGTTTTTCTCCTTTCGATTTCAGTTTATTTGGTTCGGTAACTTCGGTTTATTCGGTTTGAATACTAACTAGTGCATAGAGTCATATGCGATAATATTCTTAGTTAAAGTACTCGAAAGTACAAAACTCAAAAAGTTTGTTCACAAAAGTTTTGTCCAAACCAGCAAATACCAACCCAAAGAGAGAAAACTGTACATAAAAGAATAAATTTGATCATTTGAAATGTCTTGTTATTTGCTTAGAGTTAATTGATGAACTTAGAGAATAAATTAAAGTAAAATTTTTGATTTCTTATCTTTATGTTATAACTAATAATATATGTATTGTGTAATATAATATATATTTCGGTACGATATCGGTATTTTGGTATTTTATTCTACAATACCAAATACCATACCTAATACCAATTTTTTAGAAAACTTAAAGCAAATACCATACAAAATACCAAAATATCAAACAACAAATACAAAAAAATTCGGTTTCGGTACGGTAATTCGGTATATACCAAATTATTCACAACCCTAGTAGAACCCGGTTCCTCATGTGCCTGACTAAGCTGAGTCTCCAAACTAGCATTCTTAGCCTTCAACTTCCTTATCTCCTCGGTAGCACTATTTTGGGGATTAATGAGCTGGGAGATAGTTGAAGTTTTGTCGACTCCACCAACCTTGTCGATGCATTCACACTCTTCCAGTGTAGTCTTGGAGAAGGTCTACTTTTTGGACCCCACTTTTGCATGTCCTAAAAGAACCTTAAAGAACTTGAATACCTTTGTAAGGAGGAATCCATAAGGAAGACCATGGTTGCCGTCTTTAAACTCTGCCATCTTCTGCATATGTTCAATCATGATACCAGGCAGATTGATAGTTGTGAAACTATCCAGGGCTTCCATAAGCACTAAGTCAGCCTTTGAAGTGATAGACCTTCTCTCAGGCACCATGAATGGATGACAATCCCTGAGCAGGAACCTTAAGAATCTGTCCCAACACAGCAGAATTGTCACGACCCAAAAATCACAGGTCATGATGGCACCTAACTTAACTCGCTAAGTAAGCCAATTAACAAAAGAGACTAACTGAATAAACTTATGGAAAATTAAATTAGAATTTATCTCAACTTTTACAAATTTACCCAAGAACTAGTAGTCTGAATCATGAGCTTCTAGGATTTAGTACTTACAAAGCAAGTATAAATAATTACACGATCTGTTTGAAAACTACATGAACAGAATAATAATGTCTAAAAAATACCATGGACTAGTGGCAACTTCTATCCAGAATACACGAACTTCTTCAGGGTCAGCCCCCAACTTCCTCAGCAGCTCTGCTCCAACAGTCTGCACAGAGTATGCAGAAGCGCAATATCAGTACAACCGACCCCTTTCTTGACTAACCCCGTCGAAGTAATGACGAGATTTTTAGTTAAAATATAGTCATTAATAAACACTATAATGTAAACTAGCAATGTAACTAAAAGACAGAATAATAGAATAGGGTACACAATACGACTGTAACAGGTAATAGCAGAGTACCAGAAAGAATCATAATTCAACAGTTTCCAACATCTCAGCCGGTCCTTTCCTTAGAACGAAATCACATGAACCACAACAATCACCTCATATACCTTCATAGTGTGATAAGTACTCAAGACATCAAATCCAACGGCACGACAACACCCTTCGTGCATTTATCTCATCCTCACCATATATGCGTAACACAGTACCAACCAAATGATAGAAATACCGACAATAGAAATGACAAGGAAGGGAATATGCAAGCATAATACTAATCGAGAATGTACAGATAAACATCAGTAAAAGACTAAGCAGAGAGCACAGAGGTAATGACCACAATTAGAAAAAAGGGGTTATAATTTCAATTAATTAGCATGATGGAGGCCTAAGTACAAATATAGCAAATAAAAAGGAAACACATGATCATCACAAGTTAACGAGTAAGGACATGAACAACACATCAACAATTGAGATAGAGGTCAAGTACGGGACAATAACAACATATTACACAAAATAAACAATTGCGACAATAACAACTCAAGGTAAAGGCGAAAATGTATACACGGAAAACAAATATCACATCATAATGCATGTCCCTCATCCTCACCTGCATAGAAATACCCTTTGTGCCATGACCTCACAATATTAAAAGCATAACATATAAATGAAATGGCACGGCATCGCCCTTCGTGCTTTTCACAATGACATGGCACGACATCACCCTTTGTGCTTTTACTCTCAATAATGTGGCACGACATCACCGTTCATGCTTTTACTCTCAATAATATGGCATGGTATCACCCTTCATGCTTTATACTCTTCCTCACATGATAATGAATATAAACAATGGCACGACATCACCCTTTGTTCTTTACACTCTACCTCACATGATAATGAATATAAACAATGGCACGCCATTACCCGTCGTGCTTTACACTCTTCCTTACCAAGCATATGAATATCAATAAAATGGAAAGACATGAAGTATATATAACATTGAGGAGAGTGTTCAACGAATGTTCCAAACAAAGTTCTCAATCAATGTTTTACAAGCCAACAATGATTCAATGAACCCTCAAGGTTCATATAATTCAAGTACTTCCACAAATCTCACAATTTATTAGCAACACAACTATAGAATCCAACATCTCAAAATATCGGCTGTAACAATGTAGTAGTGATCACGCATAGAGATGGTCAAACTAGACACAACAATGTATTCCCCAAAATTCTATCAAATTTGATCAAGTTATCTTAGGCTAGATCTTTGTTTCTAACATTTACATTCTTAATATCTACAAATCAAGCGAGGCATGAAGCAAGGAAGTTACGTAATTCTACAAGACACAATTCTAACATCATCTATCCCCGAGCATGATTAACCCCGGAACATACATATATGCTCGTCACCTCATATATGTATCACCCCCGCATGTAGCAAACAATGGCAAATAGGATGAAAAATTTCCTCAACAAAGTTAGGCAAAACACTTACCTCGATTCAGCTAACTCAACACTCAACTTAGCTTTTTCCTCTGCCAATTCGCCTCCGCTCGACTCAATCTAGCCCATGACGACTTGAATACATCACACAATGCAAGAGAAAATCATTTTAATTAATAAAGCTCTGATTTTTATTCAATTTCTAAAAAGTCAACAAAAGTCAAATCTCGGGCCCACCCGGTCAAAACCCGGATTCAAGGGTAGGTCTTGACTACCCATAGCCTCAAGAGTCCAAATATGTGTTTTGTTATCAAATCCGCGTCTTATTCGACTCTCAAAACTCAAATTTTCATTTTTCAAAACTTTGACAACATACCCAAGTTTTCCCATGGATTTCCCATGAATTTGATATTAAATCTTTTATAAAGTCATGAAATATAGTTTGAAATTGTGTAAAGATACTTACCCAATGATTTGGTATGAAAACCTCTTCACAAAATTGCCTCACCTCGAAGCTAGGGTTCAAAAATATGAAGAATGAAGAAAAAACTCGGAATCCTCAGCAATTAAGAGGCTTATGTCGCATTTGCGACATGGGGGTTCGGAAATGCAAACAAATTATCAAAAATCGAATATTGGAATTCCCTGCTGCCTTCGCAAATGTGACCAGAGTGTCGCAAATGCGAACACTCGACCTTCGCAAAAGTGGCCACTAGATCGCAAATGAGAACAGGCTCAGCTCAAGCCTTCATCGCAAATGCGATGTTGAGTACGCAAATGCGAACTCAACATGCCTCGCAAAAGAGGTCATTTCCTCTTCCGCCCAGCTTCGCAATTGCGATAGTCGCATTTGCGACAGAAACATCGCAAATGCAATGACACCAGAACCAGAAATAAAAATTATGAAAAATTGCTCCGAAACAAACCTGAATCTCACCCGAGCCCTCGGGGCTCTAAACCAAATATGCACACAAGTGTAAAAACATCATACATACTTGCTCGTGCGATCAAATCGCCAAAATAACACTTAAAACTACGGATTTAGCATTCAAATTAATGAAATTCTCAAGAACACTTGAAGTTATTATTTTCTCAACCGAAGGACCAAATCACCTCAAATAAACTCCGTTTCTCACCAAATTTTACAGACAAGGTTTATATATCATAACGGACCTGTACCAGGCTCCGGAACCAAAATATGGACCCGATAGCATCAATTCAAGCATTAAGCAAATTCTTTAAAACCATTAATTTTCTGAAATTAAATTTTAGTCAAAAATTCATTTCTTGGGCTAGGAATCTCGGAATTCGATTCCGGGCATACGCTCAGAACCCATATTTTACTACGGACTTACCGGGACCGTAGGAACAAGGGTATGGGTCCGTTTTCTCAAAATGTTGACCAAAGTCAACTAAAATTAACTTTTAAATTCCAATTTTTTTTTAATTTTTCCATATAAAGGCTTTCCGGAATTACACTCGAACAGCGCACGCAAATCGAGGAGGTCTTGAATGAGGCTCTAAAGGCTTCAAAACACAGAGTTTGGTTCTAAAACACCGAGTGAAGTGCAGATATTCAAAACGACCAATCGAGTCGTTACAAGAATCCATTACGATGTCCACACCATTCACCAAGGCACAAATGTGATCAGTTTCAACAATGAAGAGGTCTGCGTAAAAACTCTGAACCTCTTCCTCATACAGTTTTGGCACATCAACATTAAACAAATATGCCCATTGCTGAAACTCACATATTTCAACCAACTGTCGCATACCAGCCATCTACAAAATCTCATGGGCAAATGTGCAACCCCACAACACTTTTTGGTATCTCAATTTCTCCTTTCCAGAATATTCACCAATTTTTGTCTTTTTGGAGGAACCGGGTTCCTCACCATCAACCAACTTTCTTTTCACTAACCTCCCACTGGACTGGACCTTTTCAACAGACTTCTCATGTGTATTCTCATCAGACACTTCCACTTCTTCCTCCTCTAACTTGCCACTGACTTCCACTGGTTTTTCACTAGAACTCTTCACCAAATTTACACTGGGGGTAGCACCAACATTCTTAGAGGGACTCTTAGTACTTGTAGAAGTGTGCTTGTTAGATGGAGAGAGAGCGTGCTTCTGCCTCAGGGTCCTCTTAGTTAAGGAATTGGGTTCCTCTTCAGCTTCCTCATCAACTGCAACTACAAGAACATCCTTATCTACTGAAACCTTTCCATCCTTGACTAACCTCTTCTTCCTTCGACTCCTCTGGTTTTTCTTAATGGCAGACTCTAGAGCCTCCTTTTTCTGCAACCGTGTAGTGGGTCGGTTGGGAGGTGGCTCTAGAGTTGCCACTGGATTTCTTACCCTGATAAATCTATTGAGCACCACATCATTTAAGTCCTCCTCATCACTAGACTTCATCTCAGGTACTACCATATTCAAAGGCTCAGCGTCAAAGTGAGGAGAAGGAGCATGGTCAACACTGACCTGGGGTGAGGATTTCTGACCTCGATCCTCAAGAGAAGGATCATGTCCATCATGTGGAGCTCCAGTAGTATCTTTCTGTGCCGGATGTTCAAAAGGCACAAGTGCTCCTTCCCCTATTATGGGCTGAGTCCCCCCCCCCCCCCCCCCCCCCCCCACNCCCCCCCCCCCCCCGAGACTCAGGCTTCCCAGAATATTCCTCAACAACCACCCCCTCAACAATAATGGATATCATGTTCTCTATAGCGTCCCTTTCTTGAGATTCCATGGAAATAGCAACGGAGGAGGCAGAGATACCTGTGGAATCGCAACCTGTTACAGTTGCCTCAGTTGTTTTTGGAATGATTGTTGGGGTGACATTTGAAGGTACTTCCACCGTAGAAGATGACTTTTCCTGATTTTCCTCTGGAACCAAACATTCCTGATTACCCTGTTCACTTTGCTTTTCCGGCGAAGATGGAAGAACACTAGCATTCTGAGGCTTGTTCGACTCTTCACAACTTAGATGAGGACCATAATCTGAATGGGTAGAAAGAGGAATGGAGTGTGGAGGAGACTCTGGTCTAGGGTTAGGACTAGGTGAGGACTCAGTAGGTTTACCATCAAGTGTATTAAGGGTTGTTTGATTTTCAAACATGGTGAGGGTTTGACTACAAATCTTTTGAGAGTTGGGAATAAAGAAGACAAGAGAAGGTTTGAATTTTGGGAGTGAAGGGTTATGATGGAGATGGGAGTATTTATGAGAAAGATAGGGACCGGTTCTGAAACAGCGGCAAGTACATGGGGAGATGAGTCGTTTAGAGGCAGGCAAAACGATTTGAATGAAAAGACGTGACATAAAGAAACTGACAAGCTGATGATGTAGCATTGTTTTGTTTATTTTAAATTGAGTATGAGAGAACAAGCTATTACTAATCCATGTCACGAGAACCAGGTTCCCTAAAACGTCTTGCAAGTGAGGTTAACCCCTTTTTACCGCTTATGTACTGCCTCAGCTTCTTCTGTAATCATCATGTGTGTCTACTTATACTCCTACTAGTAGTTGAATCTCTTTCCTTCTTCCACGGCTACAAGTGTCAATTTAGGAGCCATAAATGCAAAAAGATAGTGTTACATTTGATAGAATATGAGGATCCACCAAACTATATAGAGACTAGGTTCTCTAGATGTTTCCACAGATTATACACACACAACAGAATATAAATAACGCAGAGAACTTTTACGTGAAAAATTCCCGGCTCAATGGGATTAAAAACCACGACCTACACTGATAGGATTTCAACTTCACTATGAGCAATCTTTTAGATTACAAACTACGTAACCTAGGAATTAACTCTTTAATCCCTCACTAACTTCTAACACACCTATTACAAGCCACTTTGTAATACACCTATTACAAAGACTTCAACACATGACTAACTCTAGCCATGACATAAACACTGAAGTTTATGATTTACAAGAGTTTCCTAGTCAATGCTTCTAGACAAGCTAAGTAGGAATTACAATGAAGAACTATTACAAAGTTACAACTCTACTAAGGACATACAAAGACTTGATATGGGAACTGGTCCGTAGCAGCGATGTACTTTGTTCTTGATGCACTGGAGAATTGTTGTTCTTGATAATCAATCATTTGGAGTGCTTGAGTGAATTCTCTAGTGTTCAAGTGATGTTTTGTTATGGGATTAATGCTAATATAACATTGATGACATCACTTGAATGATGTAAGCACTTAATGGTACAAGGTCCTTCCCAATGGAAGTGACTGCTACACTGTATTGTACTGTTTGCGTGTGCAGAGCAGTCAGTACTTTCCAGCTGTGGAGAGTTGACTTCATATAGTCACCAGGGGAACCCAAGATCATATGTTGCTTGTGTTGATTCTTTGGCTTCTGAATTTCTGTCTGAAGTTCTAACAACTCTCTCCAACTTGAGTCAGGTTGTTTTCATGCGCTTGAGAGTGTGTACCAAAGGTGCATCAGGTTCCTTATCTAGTTCTTGACAATAAGTTTGTTAGATCATCAAAACATAAAACAAAGGTACTTATAACCTATCAATATTCTTTTTTTGGAAAAATACATAAAGAAAAATTGGTTTGAACGCTTAGACTAAACGGGCGTTCCTTTACCCCTAAACACATTTTAAGTGAATTATTTTCCCGCCTAATAGCTAATGTGGCAACAAAATAAAAATTATAGGAGCTTAAATAGCAAAAAGAAAAAAGTAGACTACCCCATCTTCTTTCTCCTTTTTCCTCACCCCTTTTCCTTCCTCACAGATAGTGCAACAACAAATTTCCCCCAAAAAATCAACTCGGAACCACCAAAATTCTTCACCAAATAGTCCCATATTTTAGATATAGACTCCATCAATTGGACCCAACAAAATTCAGCAACACCCACTCGGATTCTTCACCACCATGAGTGTGTAATCACGTTTTCAACCTTCAACCAATATTATCAAATGAATTTTAGTAGCTATTGCTCAAGCATACCGAATTCGAAACAACAATAAACCCAACACATTTGATTTTCCGATTTTAAGTTCTTGGTTCTTCGTGGCCTTTGAAGTGACACAAAAGAATTATGCTTTTCATGCTTTTTTTAATTTTGAAACACAATCGTGAAGTCTTCCCTGAGAAAGATGACTTAGTACACATAAAATTTGTTTTATCTGATGTGGCGTTGGCATGACACTGACATGGACATGATGTGGCAATGACGTGACGCGCGTGTAAAGCATCTCATGTGGTGAGAGTGATATAAGTGTGAGGAAACATAATTCACTTGAATTAAATGATTCTTTAATTGTTGTAAGACAATTTACTTATTAATAGAAAATTTTAAGTAGTTTAATATAAAGTTTTAAAATATATTCCCTCTTTTTCATTTTAATTGATTTATTTTTGAATATTTTTATATATATTAAAAAAAATTATTTTTTAATATTAATTTTTCAAGAAAATTAATCATATTAATCAATTAAAGTGGACGGGATGAAATAAACTTTTTCTTTCTCTGTGCCTCGATGTCTTCTTACCCACCATGTATTGGTTTAAGTTTTTACACACCTATCAAGAATAGAGCATCTGATGAGTTGGAAACCAAAATATTAGAAAAATAAACAAAAAGAACGAAAATAAGTGGGGAAAAAAAAAGGAACCGGACTATGTATAACGCTCAAATACAGGGCGCTATACATTAACACTGTTAATGTATAGTGCCCTGTACTTGGGCCATAAAGCTACACATGTCAGGGTATAGCGCCCATATACGCGGCGATATACATAACTTTTATGTATAGCGCCGCGTATATGGGCGCTATACGTCCAATTTAAAATGCATCGCCTTCCTCCAGACGAATCCCATTCTTCTTCCCCCATTTTTTTACTCCTCCTCCAAAATTTTGGTCCCCCACCCCCCCCGCTGCCCCACTCACAATTAAAAAAAAATTGGGTCCCCCCGTTATAGAAAAGGTAAAGAAAGTAGGTCCCACATTGAAATAAAACTTCGTATTATTGTGAAAGCACACTTCTAGAATCAAAATTTCAATCGATTTGCTTTCCGAAAATTTAAATCGAGGTATTTTGATTTATTTTATGTTTAAAGTTTTATAATAATGCATATTATTTGATTTGTATGTGTTCTATTTCGTTTTGTATTCTTTTTTTGCGAAACTAGTATGTTAAATTTATCCGTCTTTGCAAAATTAGTATGTTTTCATGCCTTTTTGTATTTTATTTGCAATTTAATTTTTTTTTGTTTATGTTTAGTTTAGATTATTTTTTAGCGTAGTATAATCTAGAGCTTTTTAGCGTAGTAAAATGTAGACCCTTGTAGCGTAGTAAAATTTAGAGCCCTGTAGCATNATCACTGAACGTTTCCTCACACTCATTTTTTTGCATAACAACGATATTAATTTATCGTACTCCATTGTAAGTGGCAATTTAACATGACATTGAGCAGGTAAACTGTAGCTCATAGAGTTATTCTCCATCACAACATCACCCCCCCAATATAATGAAACTCTCATTCTACGCTCTTCAGACATAATGAAAAAATGCTGGAGAATTTAACACTGAAATTAACACTGCTTAAGAGTTTAAATTTTTTTTGAATGAAATATACTGAAATTGTGACCTCTTTATATAGAAAATAGATTGCCCGATTATTTTTTTTTTAATGTATAACGCTCATATACGCGGCGCTATACAGTGTTGAATTATTGGAGCTTGTATAGCACCGTGTATATGGGCGCTATACGTGAATTTTGCAGCTTTATGTATAACGCCCAAGTACAAGGCGCTATACATTAACAGTGTTAATGTATAGTACCCTGTACTTGGACGTAATACATAATTATGTAAAAAAAATTTCCCACTTATTTTCATTCTTTTTATTTATTTTTGTAATATTTTGATTTCCAGACGCGTATCAAAGGTTGACTTAGTAGTGACAGTCAAATTTAAACACCCACAAGGGAGAGTTGGAGTCCTTGGAGTTTGGACAATCTTACGCCCTCCGTCTTGTATTATCAGTTGTATTTATTAAAAATAATTGTTTTAAATTATTTATTATTCTAGAAGTTCAATACAAATTAATTATTTTTTTTTTAATACATTAGTTATAATTGTTCTTGAAGATAAGATAATACATAAATAGAATAAATATTCGATAAAGAGAAATTTTATCTTAAAATATAAATAAGGACAAAATAGATTAATCTCTTTTTTAATTAATATTCTTTAAGAAGCGTGTAAAAGAAATACGACAAATAATACGAGACAGAGCGAATAATATCTATTATCTGTAGAAAGAGGGCGTGTTTCTTTTGTAAAAGGTTTTCTTTTGTAAAGGTTTTAGAAATGGAATGATTAGGGTGCTATGTTATTTCATGATAAGTTTTACACTGAATTTAAGCGTAATTACACCCACTCTCTGTTTAGTTGCTCACTATATTAAAAAAATGATGTTCACTTTTATTTTATCCTATTTTAAAAACCAAGAGATAATTTGCCATTTTATACTTATTTTACCCTTATCATTTTCCAACATTTTGGATTTATTATAGTCAAAGTGAGTTATCCAATACTAATAATTAGAGGTGATACTCCTCTTGGTCCATAATAAGTGACCAATTTTTATTTTGGTCCAAATAATTGTCCATTTATATAATATATAAAAAATTAATTTTTTTTAAATTACCCTTATGTACGTATCTCTAAAAAGTCTTTTGCTCCTACATTAACTATACTGCAATATTTAATCAAGGGTAGTTTAGTTGCACTAACTATTTTTATCTAGAATTTTGTATTTTCTTAATGGATGTATATTGATCACTTATTGTGGACGGAAGGGAGTGTGACCAATTTGCTAAATGGACAAATTAATTTTTTTTCTTAATTACATAAATGAATATTTATTTTGGACTAAAATTAAAAAATAAATTAATCACTTATTATGCATCGAAGAGAGTATCTTTTTATTAATTGCTTCTTGAGAAGTGTGCCTGGGCAAACATGAAAAAGTAAACAGGAAAGGAGGGAGTAAAAACTTGAGTCTTACTCACCCTTGAAAATTGAACTATTAATGGCTATCAATGGTTGATTACTGTTTCATCCGGTCCACAATAAGTGATCAATTTATTTTTGGCACACCCATTAAGGAAATACAAAATTCTAGACAAAAATAGTTAATGTGACTAAACTACCATTGATTAAATGTTGCCGCATAGTTTATGTGAGGAGCAAAAGACTTTTTAGAGATACGTACGTATGGGTAATTTTGGAAAAACTTATTTTGGACCAAAATAAAAAAGTAAATTGGTCAGTTATTATGGACCGGAGGGAGTAACTTTTTGTTGCAACTATATATTTGGCGCTTTTTGGTATAAAATTGAAAATCAAGATAAAAATTCTCAAGAACACCAGTAAATCAGTAATAATTATTTACTATAAGTACACTTAAAAGTTCTCTTTACAACTTTGTGCCTCCTTTCCCTCAAGAAGGTTAACAATAAAAAACAAGAACAGAGAATCTCATTTTGATACATTGTACGTTGATGGGATCATAGGAAAAATTCAGATGATAAAAATCCAAATCACACTGAAATTACAGAAGATTAGGTTTCTTATCTTTTCTTCTTTCAACTACTCAAAATAGAATGAACTGAGAAATCAAATACTGAATGTATATATAAAATCTAGCACTCATCACTGTAACAGAGGACTCTGTTTTCTCCTCTTATTAACCAAACAACAAGAACAAGCCATTTTCTCTTTTTAAGTCCTGACCAAAGGAGAATTCATTGGAGAATGAGCTGGTGAATTGAAATCATCCAATCTTCGAAACGATAAGCTGATTTGAAGTTTGCTCCTACTGCATTGTTTCTTGAATGCAGCAACTTTATTAGTAATACCCTTCGTTTGAAGCACAAAATTCCTTATCCTTCTTAAAGCAATTCTCATTGTTTCATCGTCCATATTCGCAAAACAAACTCTAAACCAACCTGGTTCAGAACAATGAAAAGAACAACCTGGTGAAACATTAAGTTTCACTTCATTAATAATAATTCTCCACAGTTCTAACTCAGCTTCAAATGTTGACTCTTTTAGTAGCCTCCTTAAATCCATCCAAAAGAATAAACCGGCGTTACTCTTCAATGTACTAATTCCAACTTGTGCTAGACCTTTAGAGAACATCCCCTGCCTTTTTCCAAGCCTTTCAGAACTCTCAGCAATGAATTTTTCGACGAAAATTTCATCAGACAACATTGATGCAATCAAATGTTGTGTCTGTGTTGAAACTAGCCCGAAGCTCGACATTTTTCTAGCAATGTTGACTACTGTATCGTTGTACGAGTAAACAATTCCAACCCTGAATCCTGGAAATCCCAAATCCTTTGACAAGCTATAAACAATGTGGATCAAATCTTTATTGCATCCGACATATTCTTCAACTATTTCAGAAACACTGATGAATTTCGGCTGATCAAAGACAGTAGCAGCATATATTTCGTCGCATATTAAGTGGATGTTTTTCGAGTTTATGAATGTTACTATGTCTCTCAGTGTGTCACTGTCAAGAAGAGTGCCTAATGGATTTGATGGATTGTTTATAAGCAAACCCTTTATTTTGATATTGGATTCTTGAGCTTTCTCATATGCAGATTCTAAGGCTTTTCTAGTAACCTTGAAATCATTAGAACTGTCACAAACAACAGGAAATAGTTGTACACCAGTTCTCCACCTTAAATCTCTGTCAAATCTGCAATACAAGTGAAAGTTTTACTTTAGTACACACAAAAGGCAGATTATCCGCTACATTACATAAAAATATATAAATAACCAATGGCGGAGCCACATGTACTGACACCCCTTCGTCAGAAAATTACTGTGAGTTTTTAGGTCTTTGTCACTAAAGACCGGTAAGTTATGAGATGTATACTAGAGGACCTACTTTCTTTAATTTGTGTTGATGAGTAGTTGATTTCATGTCCCACATCAATAATTTAACTAGGTCCAAGCATCCAAAATAAGTTAAAAATATGTAGGTCAAGGAAAGACACTTATGATAGTGATTTGTAAAAGATAAGAGTCCCCAAGTTGATGATAGAAGAAAAAAGATTAGATAAGAATTTCTTAATTAGAGAAAATATCAGTAAATTATGAGTTGGTAAGGATTTTATAAAATAAAATAAAAAGTTTTCCTTCTTTTGGGCTTACTTAATTCGATGGTGATATTGTTTAGTGGGTTTTATGCTATATTAATTGAAATTAATCAGGCCAGTAAATTTTGAATAATTAAAAGAAATAAAGTTTTAATTTCTTACCCAGGATAATATGGAGTGGGAACCAAAAATGCATCACCAGGATCAGCCAAACAAAAAGCCAACATTTCATGAGCTCCAGTTGCTCCTCCACTCATTACTATGCGATTTGGGTCAAATGTAACTTTGTCTCCTCTTACTCTCTCCATAAACCTTGCAACTGCCTGAAATTAAGATTCATATATATATTCCATAAGGTAATTAGAACACTGAATAAATATAATATATAAAAAAGGCAATCAGTACATATAACATCTTGATGTAAACAGTCTAGTCTACCCTAATGCAAGGATAAGTGGCTGCTTCTACAGCTCGATCCCGTGACTTTTAGGTCAGACGGAAGTAAATTTTACGGTTGCTCCAGGACTCCCGTTCGATATAATTAATGAACAAGAAAAAATAGCAAACTAATTTGGATTTGTAAGCTTTTTTTCTAGAAAAATAAAACACCATACCTGTCTAAATTCTGGCAAGCCATGATAGTCTTGAAAAATGGCAATATCTTTAAAATCCTCAGCTCCTTCAGTTGTGCAAATGGAGGCTTTTGGGTTATTGACCACCCATTCTTGTATTAAATCAAAGCAAAGCTGCAAAATACAAGAAAATAGAGAAATTAACAAAAACTCTAAAGTTTTCAGTTTTAGCCATTTTATCAAGAAAATAGCAGAGAATATATCATTTTTTTTATCTCATACCTGATTTTCTGCAAGACCCATCTGAATAACACCATTTGGATTGTTAGAAAGATGAAAAGGGTCATTTTCATAAGCCTTCCAACCATCAAAATAAGCTGAGTTTTCTCCATGTCCATCATTTGTGGCTATTTTTGAAAGAAGCTGCTGCTTTTGGACGTTGCCTGAAAGGAACACCATCTTCTGAAAGTTGTACAGAAAATCAAAGATTATCAATAAAATGAAATAAGTGTTGGCTAATTTGGTAAAAGAAGCTGTTTTGACACTTTGAATATTAGTTTGTAGAAAGTCTTGTTATATTTGGAATGAACATTAAAGTGGGAAGTGATGCCTTATTTATACTTGTAACTCTCAGTTCTACATTGTGGATCATTAAAAATAAAAAAAAATAAAAAAAATTGTGGATCCACACGTACGCACGCGTAAGTGTATTTATTTTGAAAATAAAATCTTGAGATCCGGTAGGTGATTAGTACGTAAGTGTGTGCTAATAGCGCACTAGTGATGAACTGTTATGATTCCCTCTTTAATTTCTATTCTCCCTACCAAATACCAACTGCCCTGATACATATTTAATTTCTATACACTAATAGTAAAATTAGTTTTTATATTATTAAGTCACTTAAAAGATAGTTTCAAAAAATTTAACATATAAATTACAACAATTTAAAATATATGATAGTATAAAAAAAATTTATACAATCAAACTTCTCTATAACAGACTCGTATGTTCCGATATTTTTTTGTTGTTATAGTGAAGTATTGTTACTGAGAACATATATTATAATATATGAAGCGTTGTTATAAAGTATGATTGTTATAAAAATGTCTGACTAAATCCATTATAAAGTATTTTCTCTTAAAAAAACTTGGCAATGCCATTAAAATTTTCATCAAACTTCTTCAAGATAATGAAACAACAAATTTATTCTTAGTTTTTATATATTTTATCCTTGTTCATTATTTGTTGAGGACACTAGAGAATTTCCAGCACATAAATTACTTAAGAAAGTGCTTACACTTTATATATATATGCATGAAAATGAACTTGTAACTTATGACTCAAATATTTAACTAATTAATCTCATATTGCATTAATTATTGCAAAAGGCCACAATTTTCTAATGCAAATAAAATGTCGGCGAATATGAGAAGTTTATGTCAAACCAATGGATAACACAAGGAATTAACTTAGCTGTTTGGTTTCATATTTTAAAAACTACGTTGTAGGTTTAATCCCAATCATCATGTCGGATCATCTGACATAAAAGACAAAAGTAGGAAATCGTAGGTGTTTTTCTTTTGTGTTTTTAACTTTTTAAAAGGATTTGTTTTGCTTTTGTGTTTTGTGTCTTTTACTAACTTCAAAAAAATTTATTAGCAAAAAAAGAAAATTCAATTTTTTTAATTTAAGCGTTGTTTCTTGGCAAAACATAGATTTTGAAGGCAGTGAGGATGCTTCGTAACAGATCGTTCGCTTTTAGTTGTCAATTATAGACTTTGCACGTATATCCCTTAGAAAATAATAAATAATAACCGTGATAATAAAAAATCTGATCTCATATTGGGTAACGCTCATGCTATCCTACTTAGGTTCTCAAACTGACTGCGTAGATCCTCTCTCTGCATAGCCGTGAGAACTGAGCCCAAGTGAGAGGAGGTGAACCTGTTGGTCTGCCATGAACATAATCCTGTCACCACTTTTTGGCGGAGCCATATATCTGAAACACAACGAGTAATTAATACTATGCATGGGTATTACAGGAAAAAAAATTTATCTTCTCTTTATATGCTAAAATAATGAGTAAAAGGAAAAATCTATTTTCTGAACAAGTAAGAGCTAGTTAGATTGTTTTTAGAAATGAATAGATTTACAATATTTAAAATTAAATGAACAAGTATATACTGGACTGGAATCTTTGCGCCATTGGAAATGTACGTAGCAGTACACTTATTAGATTTCTTTTCTCTGACTTCTATTCCATTTTTATATTTTCTTGAAATGTGTATACCTGATGCAAACTATAATTAAATTACAAACTAATTGCACGGTGGAGCTCGTAAATCTGCACAGCATATATTGTATTAAATCATTGCTAAGATTCACATGCACGTAATAATAATATTCAGGTAATTCGTGTCATAATATAAAGGATTAGATTCATTTAATTATTGAATCTTCTTCCTAAATCTTCTACTCTTTCCTGAATCCAGCGCTAGCTATAATTATTTACCATACTTCTATTCCTGATTTTTGCATATGGGAAGAAACCCTAGGGAATTATTGTGGCAATTCTTCGTGGACAATGGTAAAGATGTTTTTGTTGCTTTTCTTGATCTTGTATAAACAATCTTTAATTGTTACATAATGCGACCAACCCCACCTAGAAAGAGTGTGTGTTAAATCAACCAAAAAATATACTGACCAATAAAGTATGCAGAGGCGGACCTAGAATTTTTATATAACGGGAATTCATTATTTTCTTTATCAGTATCACTTAAAGGCTTTCACTGTTGAAGTTATCAAATTATTTATATAATTATGTTTTAAAGTGTGTTTACATATATATATATATATATATATATACAAAATTTCTACCGAAGTTTAAAACTTTAACCCGCCTCTCAACGTACGTCAAGTTTCCGTGGAGCTACTTTAATTCTTTTTTCTTTTTTAAATCTTTCAAAATATTTAACTAAAATAAAATAACTTTAAACATAACGTGACCTAAATTTGAGACATAAAAAGGACAAGGAATTATGTACTATTTGTCATGATGCAAACACCTTTCTTATGATGTCAATTGTCAATAATTTTTTAATTTTGTCTATCTGCATGTTTGCTTTTGGGGACATATTCTGCATAATATTACAAGCATATTTGAATGGCATTTTCCCTACTAATATATGACCCCACCCCCCCCCTCCACCCCCCCAATCCTCTTTTCCGTAAATTCCGCTCATTCNAAAGTCTAGCACTAAGACGTGTTAAATCAAATCCTAAGAAAGAAAAAATACATGCAAAAAAGGTAAGGCGACATGAATAGACAGAAATATTATTGAGTTACTATTTTTTTTCTCTTGGCTTATTTATAGTTATTAAA
Organism: Nicotiana undulata; assembly: GCA_005239495.1. Lineage (NCBI taxonomy): Eukaryota > Viridiplantae > Streptophyta > Magnoliopsida > Solanales > Solanaceae > Nicotiana > Nicotiana undulata. Next base: position 28,581 of record ML295329.1, read on the forward strand.
ATCTATATTTCATTTTACTTTATCATTAAGAGACAAACATTAGTTCTCCACTTAATCCAAAAGGAGTCAACCTTTTCGTCTCAAATCCATCTTTATAAAAACATAAAAGCAATGTTTTCAGGACAAAAACGTTTTTCTATGAAATTAAACGGATTCACTCTATGAATCAATTAATAAACGCTACTCTTGCAGAAATAGCAATGCTCATGTATATATGACCATTTTTGTCAAAACTACTGATTCTAATTAAAGGAGTAGTAAAGTTTTGATTACATATGGAATGACGTCCAATACCACTGAACCAGTACTATAGCTAAACGCTAATGATCTCACTTATCATCTAATTTGGTGATTATTGCCATTGTTAACGTATAATTAAGACGTGTGAACTCACGTGGCATCATGACTATATATAGGCTGTGACATAACATTATTACAATATTAAAAGTATATTATGGGATTATATTAATCCCCTAGAGTGCTTGATTGCTAATCATCACGACTTTTTCCCCCAATTAATTAGATTCAGTGCTAAGCACTATGATTATTTTTGCTATTAAGAGTGAGAAGGAAGAAAAATCTTAAGAACAAATTCTGGATTAGCCTTTCCAAAGAACGTTAAACTAATATCCAATGTGAATTTAAAATTGTTATTGATAATTTATGTAGAAATGACACCAGGTAGTTACTCCAAGGGATTACTATTTAGGAATCAGTCACTGCGTTCTGCGATTCAGTTCTCCACCAGTTCAACTTTTCGGGACACGCATGTCTTGAATTGTCCGAAATTAAGGTTTTTAGTTCAAAATTTTCAAGATAAAATAAGTATAGGTTGATCCCTTAGCATTTCTGAAAATGACTATCTATGCACTTCGCCCATGATTTATGTATGTATCAACTAGTGTAAAAGGAAAATTCAAAAAGCAAAAAAGCAAAATGAAGTCCACACTCCATATTGTACAAAAGTACCAATATGGGCCAATCCGGTATGCTCCTATGTTATACAGCCCAATCGTTCATTCCTATTAACTTTTTGGACGAGAACACTATATTCACTTAATTGACTCGTTAAAAAGGTGTGTTTATCCAAATACTAAGTCTAACCAAATCTCTAGATCTATGTTTCTCTTCATCTTTTTCCCTTTAAAAGTTTAGGCACTAGTATTTTATTTCTATCCCTCGTGTACTCTCATATTTTATTTTCCAGTGTCTCGTTTACTTGCATTATGTCTTCTTACCCACTATGTGTTTGACTTCAGTTTGTTAAACATCCATCATCAATATTCTAAAAGTATAATTTGACTGAGAAATTTTACCAAGTCAAAGCTAGGAAACATTAAAATTATAATCTGAGCAAATCATCTTCCCCTCCTCAGACTCCGCCTGTGAGATTATACTGGGTTTGTTATTATTATTGTTGGACAGATCGTCTACGTCGCCTATAGAACAACTGCGAAAACTACTTCCAGCATTACCCAGAGCTATTATGTTGTTAGGCTAGACCCGGACAAGAAATTGAAGCCCAGAAATATGTTGTAAAGGCCACCACTTTCTCAGGGGCGGAGCTAGCCCATGAGCTACGGGTTCGGCCAAACTCAGTAACATTGGTCTAAACCCTCTATTTATTTTATGACATTTATTGAATATCTACTAATTATTAATTTTGAACCCAACAACTTAAAATGATTAGAACTCCGAACAATCAAATTCTGGCTCAGCCTCTGCACTTTCTGATAGACATTAATCAGAATCTGAATATATATTACTGTTAAGAAGTTAGTTAGTGTTAGTTGAGTAGTTAGCCAGTTGTACAAGTAGTTAGCCAGTTGTCCAATCATGTAGGGATAGCTGTAAGTTAAGTTAGTTAGAGTATGTATATAACCGTGTGTATGCATAACAATGAAGTATCAGAAATTAATGGAACAGTGAAATTTCCATTTCTGTCTTTTGCTTCTTCTGAGAACTTCTCTGCAACCATGGAGGTTCTCCTTTCTTAACATGGTATCAGAGCCCGTGAAGACGATCAACTCACGCAGATTGCTCGAAATTGATTTGAGTTTCTAGAACTCGTCATTCATCTATGTAATTGCTTCGATTCATCTCTTATAGGTTGAATCGTCTTTGAGCAATTAGGTCTTTTTTCTTCTTCTTTTTGTTCTACTCTAAGCTCTCGATTTTAAATCTTCAATGGAGATCAGAGGTATTGGTACTTGCTTAGACACAGAAATTGAAGACACTACTACTGATGCAACTCCAGTGGCAGATCCAAGTCGTGTGGGTGGTATAGTGATCAATCAATATCATCCTCTATTTCTTCAACTTTCTGATACTCCAGGTAGCTATCTAATCTCAATCAAACTAACTGGACACGAAAATTATGCTCTGTGGAGCAACTCTATGCGTATCAGTCTATTAGGTAAGAGCAAATTAGGTTTTGTTGATGGTAGATACACTAAGGATAAATTTCCTCCTTCCTTATACGAACTGTGGGAAAAATGTAATGTTATAGTATTGTCATGGATAATGAACTCAATTAGTAATGAGTTGCTAAGTGGCATAGTGTGTGCAACTAGTGCACAGAAGGTGTGGGATGATCTTAGAGAAAGTTATGACAAGGTGAATGGATCTAGAATTGTATTTCTGCACAGACAAATTGCTACCTTACCTCAGGGAATTTCCCTTGTGTCAGTGTATTTTTCTAAGCTGAGAGAGTTTTGGGCTTAATTTGATGCACTGATGCCCTGCCTTGGATGTGGTTGTGAGGAATCGAAGAGATATGCAGAACACTTTGGGAATCACAGGTTGCTGCAATTTCTGATAGGTCTAAATGAGACTTATTTTCAATCTAGTAAATAGATTATGATGATGAGTCCTACTCCAACTATAAAAAAAATCCTACTATATGATAATAGTAGAAGAAGGTGGAAGGTATGTAGTTAATTTTGCTCAAACCTTTGCAGTAAATGAGGGAATAACTATGTTTAGTGGAAAATGAACCTCTCAAGGTTCAGGTAGCTAGAAGCCTAAAGGAATAATCTGTTCTGTGACTACTACAAATACAAAGGTCACACAAGGGACATTTTCAACAAGTTTCATGGCTATCCAGCAGACTTCAAGCAAAAAAGGAAGGCTGGACCTAACAATACTACTCAATACACAAGGCATCAAATCAATAATGGTCTTAACAATGAAAGCTTTCAGGCTGCAGTTAATTGTGCAGGACTTCAGCAGAGTAATCTTGCTTCAGCTAGACAGGGTAGTCAAGGTGTGATTGCAGGAGTGCCTCAGTTTACAATTGATCAGTACAATCAGATCTTGCATCTCTTGGGAAAGTCTAGCATCATATCCTCAGGTCAAGGTGATAAACCAAGTAGTGCCATGTCACCAGATATGACTCCACCTTCTGTAGTTACTGAAGCTGAGATTAGGTGGATAGTTGATACATGTGCTTCTGGTAAAAAGTCTCAAAGTCTCAAAGTCTTAGAAGAAGAAATGTTGATGAATCTAGCATTGGAAAAATTCATCTACCTACATGAAATATAACCAGTGTAAAGCATACAGGATCTACAAGTGTTCTACAAGGACAGAAAATCACAAATGAGTTACACATACCAGACTTCAAATATAATCTGCTATCTGTTTCAAAATTAACAAAGGAACTTAGATGTTTGGCTTTGTTCTATGCTGACTTATACCTTTTCTAGGATCTCTTCAATGGGAGAGTGAGGGGTATTGTTAATGAGGATGAAGGTCTTTACATCTACATATCAGGTAACAAGGATCAAGCAAATGGAGGAGAAAATAACAAGTCAGACTCTAAAAGATCCTTTGTAAATACAATAAAGGATTATAGTTCAAGTGTATCTTTGTGCCACTGGAGGTTAGGCCATGTGCCAATTGATGTTCTAAGAAAGTTAAAATGTTTTCAACATTTAAAGTGTAATAGTGATACTAAGCAATGTATTGTCTGTCCTATTGCTAAACAAACAAGGCTTCCATTTCCTCTTAGTACTTATGTGGCTACTACATGTTTTCACCTACTTCATGTTGATGTTGTACCTACACATGATGGGAAGAAGTATTTTCTCACATTAGTGGATGATCATTCCAGGTTTACATGGATTTTCTTGTTGCCATCTAAAGCTAAAGTAATTGTTTTCACCAGAGAGTTCCTCGTTATGATTAAGAAAGTTCATTCTTGTACTGTAAAATTCCTAAGAACAGACAATGGGTGTGAGCTTTTTTAACTCACAAATGACAGAATTACTGCAGTCTTTGGGTATTGTTCATCAGAGTTCTTATGCCTATACTCCACAACAAAATGGAGTACCTGAAAGAAGGCACATGCATATACTCAATGTGGTCAGGGCAATGAGATTTCAAGCAGGTGTTCCACTAAGATTCTGGGGGGAATGTGTATCAACTGCAGTCTACATTATGAACAGACTACCAACAAAGTGTTGCAAGGAAAAACTCCATTTGAACTAATGTTTGGTCATCCTCCTTCCTTAGACCACATGAGATTTTTTGGTTGTCTAGGATATGTCACTGATGTAAGAAGAGGTGAAAAATTCTCACCTAGAGCCTCACCTGCAGTTTTTCTTGGTTACTCTATGACTCAAAGGGATATAGAATGTACCCACCTAGGAGTTCTTAGTAAGTATAGATGTTCTGTTCAAAGAACATATATTTCCCTTTCAACATTCAGCTCATCTACCCTCCTTATTTCCTACCATGGATATCCTTCAAGTCTTAGTGCCTAGTGATATCTCTATATCATCTTCTTCACCCTCATCAATCTCCTCATCTCTTCCTACACAATCTCATCTATCTTCTCCTCTTTCTAATTCACCTGCTCATCATAATCTAGATCAGTCAACTCAAGTATCTGCTAAGCTTGAACCAGCATTACCAACTGGTCTTCCTCATGATCATCCTACTCATCAGCTGCCTATCTCCAATAATCAATTGATAGAAGTCTGACCTCCTAGAATATCTGGGAGAACCACTAAACCTCCTATCTGGCTAAAAGATTATGTTACTCATCCTCAAGGCAAAGCCAATTGCTCCTGTCCCCTTTCAGAATGTGTTAGTTATGAGATTATTTTTGACTATTATACCAAAGCTTTATCCTCCTACTCTGCAAGTGTAGAACCACAATCATATGTTGAGGGTAACAAGGATCCTAAATGGATTGAAGCTATGAAGGTTGGAATCTCAGCCTTAGAGGAAAATCACACATGGTCTATAGTGGAGTTGCCTGCTTGAAAGGTTCCCATTGGATGTAAATGGGTGTTCAAAGTGAAGTATACATCCTTAGGTGAAGTTGAAAGATGCAAATCTAGGTTGGTGGCTAAAATTTACGGTCAAAAGGAAGGGCTTAACTATACAATAACTTTCTCACCTGTAGCAAAAATGGTGTCTGTAAGGCATGTCATTGCAGTTATTGCAGCCAGCAGTGGCCTCTTTTCCAAATGGATGTTCACAACGCCTTCTTGCATGTTGAACTTTTAGAAGAGGTATACATGAATATAACTCAAGGATTTGCAAGCCATAGAGGGTCTCACAAGGTTTTCAAACTTCATAGATCCATATATGGCCTGAAGAAGGCACCCAGACAGGGGAACAGGAAACTAACCGATGCCTTAGTGCAGTTGGGCTTCATTCAAAGTCATTTTTATTATTCTCTTTTCACAAAGAAGGTTCAAACTAAACTGGTTGTTGTGTTAGTCTATGTAGATGATCTGATAATAAGTGGAAGCAGTCTAGATCTAATAACTCATACTAGAAATGATCTGAAACTCAGGTTCAAAATGAAGGACCTAAGAGAACTTAAATTCTTTCTTAGAATAAAAGTTGCAAGATCAAAAAATGGAATTGTTATGAACCAAAGGAAATATGCTTTAGAGCTGATATCTGAGATGGGACTTGCAGGTGCTCAACCTGCAGGAACACCTCTAGAGACAAATGTGAAGCTTACATATGTGGAGTATGATACTGCTGTAGGAGTCTCTGAGTGTGAAGACAAACTGATTGAAGATATAGGTGCATATCAATGACTAGTATAGAGGCTACTATATCTTACAATGACCCAAGTTAATATAGCATTCACAACACAAACTCTAAGTCAATTTATGCACAAGCCTAAGCAGTCTCACTAGGAAGTTGCTCTGAGAGTTGTGAAATATGTCAAAACTTCTCCAGGTCTTGGTCTACTAATGCCTTAAGAAGGTTCAGATAAACTGAAAGCATATTGTGATTTAGACTGGGGAGGATGCCTACAGACCAGGAAATGAGTAATAGGCTACCTAGTTAAGTTTGGGAATGCCTTGATCTTGTGAAAGTCTAAGAAACAAGACACAGTTGCAAGGAGTTCTGCTGAAGCTGAATTCAGAAGTATGGCATCTACAATTGCTGAGATAAGGTGGCTTACAGGACTTTTCAAAGATCTAGAGGTTGATGTGAGCCTACCAGTTGATCTCTTTTGCGACAGCAAGGCTGCAATCCAAATTGCAGCTAATCTTATCTTTCACGAGAGGACCAAACACAGAGACATTGACTGTCATTTTGTACGAGAGAAAATCATACAAGGTGCAGTGAAAACTCATCACATTCCCACAAAAGAGCAGCAAGTTGACCTTCTCACCAAGAGCTTAGGAAGTCTGCAACATGATCACTTAATGTCCAAGCTAGGATTGAAGGATATCTTCAAACCATCAGCTTGAGGGAGGGTGTTAAGAAGCTAGTTAGTGTTAGTTGAGTAGTTAGCCAGTTGTACAAGTAGTTAGCCAGCTGTCCAATCATGTAGGGACAACTGTAAGTTAGAGCCCATTTGGACATACAAAATTTTTCCTTTTTTTCAAAACAATGTTTGGTTATACCATTCTTACCAAAATTTTCAACTTCACTTGAAAATGGGAATTTGTTGGTATTTAGTTTTACAAATTTTACCCTATACTTTTAAAATTTATAAAATGGCCCCATCAGTTAAAGAATAACTTGTTCATATCCATGTTAATTTTGGCTTAAATTCCTTCTCTGTGTATTAGTAGAATTAGAAAATGTGATACTGATTTTGCATCTTCTGTGTGTTGCAGTAAAGCAGAATATGAGTTAAACAATAGCATTTTGATTGTTTATTTCAAGTATGATAATCAAATTAGGGTGATTTTGATATTTTTTACAAGTTGTGAGGTATCAATCATGTTTCATGATTTTGAAAAAAAGGCATCCAAATATGTTGCAAATATTAAAACCAAATACAACTTTATCTTTAATTGAAATTTAGTGAAATTTCAAATTCCACAAAAAAAAATTGAAATGTATATCCAAACGCCTACTTAAATTAGTTAGAGTATGTATATAACTGTGTGTATGCTTAACAGTGAAGTATCAAAAATGAATGGAACAGTGAAATTTTCATTTCTGTCTTTTGCCTCTTCTGAGAACTTCTCTGCAACGATGGAGGTTCTCCTTTCTTAACAATTACACAGTATTAGATTGCATGATATAAAATGTAGTCAACTTTAAACAAGTAGTAAGAAAAGTTGATCCTAACTATTTACAGCAGTTCTTGAAAAATACACGTACTAGATTGCATGACATAAGAAGTCGACTTTGAACAAGTAGTAAGAAAAGTTCTCTCCATTTTCAGTCACGCTAAATATTAAGAAAATGGGTGCACGAAAACCAGGGTGGAGCCAGAGATCAAGTTACGGGTTCGGCTTTGGTCCAAACTCTCTATATTTGTTTACAAAAATTTATTTAATATAGTCAAAGTAGTAGTTTAGAACTAGTAATTTAAAAAGATTAGAATATTGAACCCATAAACTCCAAATCCTGATTCTGCGGTTAATAAAAGCAATGGTTTTCACGGACATCAGCAACTTGTTTAAGTACGTACTTTGCATTTGATAGAAAAATAAACACCGTATATATAGTTAATGTTGGATTGTTGATCCATCTTGAGTTAAAAACAACCCAACAAACGATATATATTATATTGACCAATACGTCAAGGTTCCGGGAAAATGAATGAAGACAACAAGAATCAAATACTTCAAAATAAAATAAAATAAATAAAATAAAAGGAAAAATGAGAATCATCGTTTATCCTGGTGAGCTTTAATTGCAAAGTATTAAATTAAAATAAAATAAATTTTTACATAAGATGACCTGAACTTTGAGAGATGAAAAGGATAAAGGTTTAAATATGTATTATTTCTCATTGAAATCACTTTCTCTCATGATGTCAAATACCCTTTTTTGTCTATCTGCATGCTTTTGGCGACATAATCTGCATGATATCACATTCTTTAAAAAGCATTTTTTTCCCAACAAATTCCCACCTAATATTGGATCCCTAGTTGAATTAGTCTGCCCTTGATTTCAGAATCTCGAACAGTAAGGCGTGTCAAAGCAAAACACAAGAAAAAAACTGCAGTGTTATTATTATTAATAATATCCTTTTTAAAGGCAGGAGGAAATTTTTTATAAAGATGAGTTAAGAGATTAACACTGACCCCTTTTCAGAAACAAGAAATACTAATAAAGTAATATTTCCTCCCGTAGTCACTTTTTCATGATTCAGTTCGTACCAATTGGCGACCAATTTCTTTCAATCCAAATAGACAGAGAAACATTTATTATTGATGTTATTACTTTTGGCGAGACGCGAGACGGTGTTAATGAGAGCAGTAGCGAAGTCAGAAAATTTAATAAGGGTATTCAAATTTTGAACAGCCATTATCAGTAGGTTTTTCAAGGGTGTTCAAAGTCTATTTTTAATCAATAACAAGCACTATTTTATCTTATACGTAGTATAATTTTGTCACGGTCTCAAATCTTAACAGGCCGTGATGACGCCTATCGTGGAACTAGGCTAGCCAACTATCACAAGGTTACACATTTCCTCTTTGGAATTTCGCAATCATTAATAATATTTCGTAAAAATATATAATTTCTATATCTTTAACAAGCAAAATAAGCTAACTGTTTATAACCAATTCCCCAGATCTGGAGTCAACAGGCCACGAGCATCTAAGAATAGTACCAGTAACAATATTGTCATAATACGCGGTCTCAAAACGGAATACTAAGTACAAAAATAAGGAAAGGAATAATGGAGGTGTTGTGGACGCTAGACAGCTACCACGATATCCCACCGCTGGCGCCGTACGAACTCAGATGGCTATCGCTCAGTACCAACACCTGGATCTACACACAGAGGTGCAGGGAGTAATGATGAGTACTCCAACTCAGTAGTAATGAAAATAAATCAAGTATGACGGTAAGAAACACACAGTAACAAAACATCAATTCACAACTAGTAAAATACTGAGTCTAACAATGAATACATTTAGGCAATATCTTTAAATCCAGTTTTCCGTAAAAAAAACTTTGAATAGGTATGATTTCAATGTTTATTTGTAAAATTCCCAAGAATCTCAGTATAAATGAATCATAATCAAATACTCAAGTAAAAATATCATCATAAACTGCCCCTCGGGCCAATCATCACTTAGTATCAGTTACTCAGCACCTCACGGTCACTCAATAACAGATACTCAGCACCTCAATCACTCAATAACAGTCACTCAGAACCTCACAATCACTCGTCACTCGGCACTCGCACTCAGTAGGTACCTGCGCTCACTGGGGTGTACAGACTCCGGAGGAGCTCCTACAGCCCAAGTGCTATAACAAACCAAATCATGGCAATAATCACTCTGGCACTCGGCCTCTCACATATCATAACATTGGAACATGTTGCGGCGTGCAACCCGATCCAAAATATCCTCACAATATCGGCTCTCGGCCAAACTTAGTCAGAAACTCTCAGAATGCCACTTGGACCATAATTACACGGGGTTCTCGACCCAAAACAGTACTTTATATCATGAATAATAATATCAACAAATCTAAGTGTCAAAATAGTTTAACAAGAATGACTGAGTGTAAATCACAGTTACCACGTGAGGAATATCAGAAAACGACCCCCAAGGGGTTTAAACAAATCGGCACGAGGCCCCAAACATGTCTTACAACCGAAATATATCAAAAACATAGAAATACTATTTATCATATGATTTAAAAGTAGTTTCGCAACTCAATAGTTTCCTCGGGGAGAACCAGTTTCAAATTCCCCAATTAGTGCATTCCGGGGTTTCATACCCTCAGGACAAGATTTAAAGTCATTACTTACCTCAAACTAGCCCGACAAGCTACTCCGCAATATTCTTGCCCCTCGAATTGGCTCTCGAATGCTCCAAATCTATCAAAACCAGATTTATCACATCAAAATACACTAGGGAGATGAAACCCAATCGAAAAATATCAACATTAGGCACAATATCTGAAATTGGCCAAACCCGACCCCCGGGCTCACGTCTTGGAACTCGATAAAATTTACACCATAATAATCCTCGTCCTCTCAAGAGTCGATACATATAAAGAACACTGAAATCGGAGTCCAAATAACTCCTCAAATCCCCATTAGAAGGTCTCTTAATCTCAAGCCATAATTACCCATTTTTACACTGATTTTCCCCAAATTAACACCACTAATTAGGTCTTTAATCACATATAATCGAGTTAGGAATTCAAGAATCTTACCTCCAAGAGATCCCCCTTTGATTTCCTCAAAAATCCCTCTCAAAAACTTCGATCCCGTTCAAAATGGTGGAAAAGTGAAGAAGGGTCGCGGATTGGCTTTTTATATACTGCCCAGACATTTACTCAGTGCGATCGCAGGACCACCCACGCGATCGCGAAGAACAAACTCACTGACCCCCAATCTTTAATCACTGCGATCGCGACATATACCTCGCAATCGCGATGCTTAGACTCCCTGACCTATGCGATCGCGACTAGCTCTATGCGATCGCGTAGAGTAATTCCAACACCTCGTTGCCACTCCAAAATTCTTCTACCCGATCGCGACCTCGGACCCGCGTTCGCGATGCACAGCCTCACCATCCTACGCGATCGCATCCCTGACTTTGCGATCGCATAGAACAAACTCACCCCTGCCACCAACAAGCCTACGCGATCGCGAATGAAACCCTGCGATCGCGCACAAGGACACCAGCAACAGAAACACCAGATTTTCAGCAGACTCCTAAGACAAAAAATGCCCGTTTGAGCATCTGAAATACACTCGAGACCCCCGGGACCTCAACCAAACCTACCAACACATCCCATAACATCATTCAAACTTAATCGAGCCCTCGAAACACCAACAACAACGCAAAAACACCAAAATCGCATCGAATTCAAGCCTATGAACTTTGAAATTTCTAAATTCCACCAACGATGTCGAAACCATCCAAAACATCTCCGATTGACCTGAAAATTTGCTCCCATATCCAAAATGACATTATGAACCTTCTCCAATTACCGAAATTCCATTCCGACCCCGATAGCCTATTTTTCACTGGCGACCAAAAATCGCCAAAAACTGACTTTCGCCAATTCAAGCCTAATTCTACACCAGACATCGAAAATACATTCCGAACATACTCATAAGTCTCAAATCACCTAACGAAGCTACCCGAGCCATAAAACCCGCATTCCGAGATCGTTTACCAATAAGTCAACTTCAGTTGACTTTTCCAACTATAAGGCTACTTTTAGAGACTAAGTGTCTCAATTCTCACTACAATCATTCTGGACCCGAACCATCCGACTCAAACACATCACAAATAGTATAGACAATGCATGGCCAAGCAGAAACAAAAATAACAATGCAAATTCTACGGAACGACCAGTCGGGTCGTTACAAATATTTCGATGAAGGGTTGTCAGTTGACCACCCTTGAGCCAATATAGGTTTGCCCCTGAATGGGAGGCTAGAGATTTGGAGGCAGATCCTGAAGTCTAAAGGTATTAGGTTGAGCAGGACAAAGACAGAGTACTTGGAGTGCAAGTTCACTGGGACGACTCGGGGTGTGGACGAAGGAGTGAGGCGTGATGCTCAAGTCATCCCTAGGAGAGAATGTTTTAAATACCTTGGGTCAATTATACAAGGGAATAGAGAGATCGACGAGGATATTACACATCGTATTGGGGCGAGATGGATGAAATGGAGGTTCGCTTCAGGTGTTTTGTGATAAGAAGGTGCCACCTAAACCTAAAGGTACGTTTTACAAGGTAGTGGTCAGGCCAACTATGTTATATGGGGCTGCATGTTGGTCAGTCAAGAACTCCCATGTCCAAAAGATGAAGGTAGCTGAAATGAGGATCTTAAGATGGATGTGCGGACATACCAAGCTGGATAGAATTATAAATGAAGTTATTCGGGATAAGGTGGGTGTGGCCCCTGTGGAAGAAAATATGCGGGAGGCGAGACTTACATTATTCGGACATGTGAAGAGGAGAGGCGCAAATGCACCAGTGAGGAGGTATGAGAGGTTAGCCCTGGATGGCCTAGGGAGAGGTAGAGGTAGGCCGAAGAAGTATTGGGGAAAGGTGATTAGGCAAGATATGGTATTGCTTCAACTCACTAAGGACATGACCAGGGATAGGAAGGTGTGAAGGTTGTGAATAAAAGTAAAGGGTTAGAATAGGTAACCTATGTTGTCCATGTCTGTTACGGTAGATTTAGTACATAAGTTAGTGTTATTTATGTATTTTCGTATTCTTCAATTTATGTGATTACTTGTCGTTGCTTTCCTTTTGGACTTCTGAATGACAATACTCAGCTTTAGTTTTGTATCTTTGTATTTTTGTTTTGGTTTTATAATTGGTGTGATTGTTGTTACCTTTCCTTTTATCTTTCTTAAGCCGAGGGTCTTTCGAAAATAGCTTGAATAAGATTTGTGTACATACTATCCTTTCCAGATCCCACTTGTGAGATTATACTGAGTCTGTTATTATTGTTGTTGATGTTATTACTTTTATGTAATTTAAAAAAATACTAATATCTCTCTTATTTGAATAGCTTTTTTGGTTTATTTGAATAGTAATCAAAATTTATGTTCATTTCATTCAACTTTTATCTTTAAAAGACCAACAGTTGCTCTCCACTTATTTCCGAAAGAAGTCCACTTAAGCATATCTACAGTGTCCCGGGTGCTCGAGCACCTGCTAACCTCGACATGACTCGTGTATACTTATATAGAAAGTTCTCATAAAATAATATAGAAATTCAGCAGCACCCATCAGAGGCGGATACATAATTTATATTTATGGTTTAATTTTTAAAATTTTAGCATTAAACTTATTATATTTTTAAAGCTTCCGCTAGCTGGCGCATAGCAAGCAAGAAAGCTCAAAACCAGCAGTAAGGTCCGGAGCAGGAGCATTACGGTAGGCGATGACCGCTGCATGGTGGAATTTAGCAAGTTGCCGGAAAACGTCACCACCTACCCGAGCAAGAGTTGTGCTCACCGGGTAAATCCGGAAAAGGAAAACTTATGGATTCATAACTATTATTTTTACAATTTTAATAAATTTTTATATATAAATTTTTACTTCACATAAAAAGTTATTAATTAAATTGAACCTGTCTTCAAACACTCTAAATCCGCCTCTGACATCCATTACTCAAAAGGTTAGATGGGTGCACTGGTTTGAAGCCTAATTTGATGGGGCATGCTTGGGCTTGCACGCAGGTCTCCCCACAAACTTTTACGAGCTTACCTCTTTTCTTTAATTACAAATTTTTCTTTTCTTGTATTTTCTTTACATGCTTTCCTATTAGTTTGCTGACTTTTATTTTTATTTAGTTTTAATTTAGAGGTATTTTGCTAGGCTTATAAGCTGGTTAAATTAGTTTATAAGTAACTTTTAGCTTATTTACGCGTTTCGTAAAATTAAAAGTGCTTATAAGTTAAGTGATTATAAGCTAAAAATAAGTTAAAAGTCATAAGTTGGTCTCCCCCAACTTATCAAATTTCAACTTATAAACACTTTAGGTTTGACCAAAATATTTACTATATTACCCTAAAGTACTTCTTTTTAAAACAAAACTCTTCGTATTGTTTTACTCTATCCCAGTTCTTCAATACATATTAAGTGTTTGTTTCTTCTCTACAAACACTGTGTGCATTATTTAAAGTTTTTTTCTTAACTTTTGTTAATCTATACTCCACCCCTTCTAATTTATGATTGTATACTTATCATAATATAAATTACATTTATAAAAAAATATATTATCTAATTATTTTTATAATTAAAATAACATGATAAATAGGTAGAATTTATGTAGAATCTGAAATTTTAAGAAAATAATGTTTTCAGTATTTGTAAATTGTTATAAGGTCATTTAAGTCATTTTAACATAAAAAGAGCTTATCAGCACTTTTTAATCAAACAGTTTCAGCTACTTATTATTAATTTCACCAATTTTATCCAAACACGTAACTACTTATTTTTTAAATCAGTTTCAGCACTTAAAAGTGCTTATCAGCTACTCTGAATCAGCTAAGCCAAACGGGCTCTTAGACTTTTTATTTTTTCTTCGCGATCTTTACACAAATAGCCGGTCATATTTATTGTTATTTTTTCTAATCAGATACATAGATTATACATTTATTATACATAATTATACATATATATATATATATATATAAATATATTTATTTATTTATTTATTATACATATATAATATATAAATTATATATATATATATATATATATATATATATATGATACTTTTACCGGTCATTTTTAATTTAAGCAGTTAGATGGACGAATATTTGAATTAAATCTTCTTTTTCTTTTCTTATTCGTCGCCGATTTTTTCTACATCTACTCCAATACGGATTTCGTCTTCTTTTGTTCTTCTTTTTAAACACTTTCTTTGTTCACTTTTTTCGTTTACTTTTATCTTCTTCCTTATTATGTTTCTTTGTCAGCAACTTGAAGGTCAGCATCTACGATTATAAAATTTTAGGTTCGTCACTGTATTTAATTTTTTAATATCATCAGATTATTTTTTATCATTAATGTAACAGGTAACTAATGTTATAAATTCTACATTTTAAATAAGGTTACTAGATATGTATATTCTCTGAATACTAAATAGAGCAAACACATTTTTTATATTGACGGTCTATATAGCTTAAACTCTTTGGTTATTATCAATCTTTAAGGCAGAAGACGTGTGAGCTCACGTGGCGGCATGACTATAGACTGTGGCTATCACAATATTAAAGTAGAAAAGTGAATTATAAGATTAGATTAATCCTCAAAAGTGCTTGATTGTTCATAACGCCATTTTTCAATTAGATTTAGTGCCGACCACTATGATTATTATTCCTATTATTATGACTCATCGAAAGAAGAAACAACTTAAGTAAGTCTTTCAGATTTATCTTTTCCAAGAACGTTAAACCAGTGTCGCCTACCCCACCTACCCAATTAGCCTCAGCCCTCAGGTCGTCTCTTAATTTGGATTCAAGTACTTAAACCAATCTAAATATATAAGTGATGATTTCTTTATCAAAAATGGAAAAATCAAGAAAAAATAATATTTAATTTCCATCACTTGTTTGCTATCTTTTGGTAAATAAAATGTTTCTATTACCAAGTGAATGTTTTATTTACAATTTCCTTCTTCTCATTTTCTTTTATACTCAAACAAAGACTTTTATTTTAGACTGAATCAAACAAACTTACAATAAAATTAGAAGTAACTCACGTACAAAAAAAATTTACAATAAGACTAGGAGCGTAGTCTCAATTAGGAGTGTATATGGACCGAATTGGTTCGATTTTATCAAAACCAAACCAAATCAAACCCATTATATGGGTTTGGATTGGTTCGATTTTGTCGGGTTATCATTTTTATTTTTGGTACGCAAAATACTTTTTTATATCATATTAAGGTGGAGCATTATAGGGAATATTAAGTATTGTATCTGACAAGCTGGGAGAG
>ML295332.1:0-12050 GCA_005239495.1 Nicotiana undulata
AGTCAAGCCTCGATCACAGCCTTTCCTTTAGAATCCGACTCCGGAACGGTGTTATCTAGACATCAACCAAAGTATATCAATAATGGCTCAATAAATCAAACCCATAGCCCAATTGTTTATTTCAAAGCATTCTCCTAAGATTCCAAAATTTGACCCCGGGCCCGCTTGGTCCAAACACGAGGCTCGGACGCTTGGTCCAAACACGAGGCTCGGACCAAAACCCGATCACCCATAACCCCACGAGTTAGAATATATGATTTGTTTTTAGATTAGACCCCAAATTGAGGTTGAGTTATTCAAAATTCTAAAAAAACCAACTCTACCTAAAATCCCTAATTCCCTACCTTAATTTCCATGTTTTTAGGCCTAAAATCTAGTGATTAATTGAATAAATTAAGAGGAAACGAGGTCAAGAGCACTTACCTATGGAGTTATGGTAGTTGGAGAGCTTGATTTTCGTTTATGGGTGGGTTTGAGGAAAAAGGGGGGAGTGAAAAATGGGAGTGACCCGTAATGGGTCTATTTTTTGGGTTATTAAAATCACTGGGTGTATTTACCCTTCGCGTTCGTGAGCCACTGGCTGCGTTCGCGAAGGCTTGGCAGCTGGGACCTATGCGTTCGTGGAACCGGGGCCGCGTTCGCGTAGGTCTGACCCCCTAACCCTCCGCGTTCGCGTGCCACTGCCCGCGTTTGCGAAGAACAACCTACCTGACCCCCAGACCCCACCCCATAACACTACGCGTTCGCAAGAGGGGCGTCGCGTCGCGTAGAGCAGCCCCCCCATAGCTCCGCGTTCGCGCCCTTACCCCTGCGTTCGCGTAGAACCAAAAACCCAAGCCATACTATTTACCCTTCGCGTTCGCGTGACCTTGGCTGCGTTCGCGAAGGGTATCACACCAGACATCAGAAACCTGCAACATCACACCAGATTTTCATGTGTTTCACACCCTGTTAGCTACCCGAAACTCACCCGAGCCCTCGGGGCTCAAAACCAAAAACACACACGACTCCCAAAACATCCTACGGACTTGTTCAAGCTTTTAAATCATCAAAATATCATCAAAAACCATGAATCAAACCTCAAAACCAAATTAATCAAACTTAAGAACTTTGAAATTCTAGAATTCGCTTCAATGCACCGAACCGACCTAAACTGCTCGGAATGACTTCAAATTTTGCAGATAAGTTATAAATGACACGACGGAACTATTCCCGGTCTCGGAATTTCATTCGGACCTCGGGAACATAACATCACTCTCCAAGCCAAATTTCAAATTGTTCAAAAACCTCAAACCTTCATTAACTCCATTTTTTCCTCATTTTGATCCGAAACCAATCAATTCAAGTCCGTTTTACACCAAATTTCACAGATAGGACACATAACATATACTAAACCTGTTTCGGGCTTCGAAACTGTAATACGGGCCCGGTAACAAGGTTTTCACATAATTATTCGCTTTCAAATTCCTTTATTATTTTCTGAAAATAATTTTCTTTAAAAATTCATTACTCAGGCTTGGGACCTCGGAATTCGATTCCGGTCATACGCCCAAGTCCCATATTTTCCTACGGACCCTCCGGGACCGTCACATCATGGGTCCGGGTCCGTTTACCAAAAATGTTGACTAAAGTCAACTTTATTCAATTATTCAATTCAAAAATTCCATTTTTTATCACATTTTCACATAGAAGCTTCTTGGCTACCTGCCTGGGCTGCGCACGCATATCGAGGTGAGACTAACAGGGGCTTTCGGGGCCCCGAAACACAGATTTAGCCAGAATTACTCAGGATGACCTTTTGGGTCATCACAAGCAATTGCTTATATACCCATCAAAAACCTTTTCCTCTTCTCATATGGGACAATCAATGAGGGAAACACATATACTACTCAAATATTTCATTCTTCCCTCCATTTCCCATTCACCCTATTTCAAACATTAATAGCTTAAAAAACCCAACAATCCCCCACATGAATGGGGAATGGATATATCACGGAAGTATGCATGAAAAACTGTGTGATTCACAAGCAAGGATGAATTGCATCTGGATAAGTAGGTTTTCCTTTGAAATTTCCGTAGTGAACTTATGTCGGATATATTCAATCAATTGGTAGATTTGATTTGAACCGTCGAACTATGGTGTACCTAGAACTTTGGTTTCATAAGTGCATAGAGAACTGGCCTTGAAATATTCTCCTTGAAGCGGCTAACACTTCACACTTACATAGGTGATTCCTAAACGTGTCATTCCGTAGATACACTATTTGATATACCTCGTATCAACTTTAGAAGTCATTAAAAAGCCTTAATGTTTTATCCTTGGTACTGAACATTGTCTCATCACGAGAATGGACCAAAAGTTTAGTTGACAGTGTTGGACCGTCATTAATGACTTTGTTTGATCTCCTTGAACCTAGATCTTGGGATCTCCAGTCTTCTAGGTAGAGTTACCGCCACTATGACTTGTTCTCGGCCATAGTCCCATTCCCCTTGATAATTTCTCAATTACCTCTCTAGTTAGGCCTTTTGTAAGGTGAGACGACACATTATCACTTGGCTTTACATAGTCTATCATGATAATTCCTCTAGAGAGTAATTGCCTAACGGTTCGTCGTATATGACGAGATTTACCGTTGTACATAAGGCTCCTAGAATTTCCAATTGCCATTTGACTATCGCAATGTATGCATATTGGTGCAAATGATTTGGGCCAAAATGGAATGTCTTCCAAGAAATTCCGGAGCCATTCAGCTTCTTCACCATCTTTATCTAAGGCTATGAACTCATCCTCCATTGTAGAGCGGGTAATACAAGTTTGTTTGGATGACTTCCAAGATACCGCTCCTCCACCAATAGTGAATATATATCCACTTGTGGACTTGGAATTAGTTGATCCGGTGATCCAATTTGCATAACAGTATCCCTCAATGACCGCAAGATATTTACTGTAGTGCAAAGCAAAGTCCCGGGTATGTACTAAATACCCCAAAACGCGTTTCATTGCCATCCAATGAGATTGACCTGGATTGCTCGTATATCGACTCAATTTACTTATAGCACAAGCTATATCTGGTCGTGTACAATTTGTGATGTACATTAAGCAACCCAACACACGAGCATAGTTCAATTGTGATATGCTTTGGCCTTTGTTCTTTGCTAATGCAAGATTCACGTCAATTGGAGTTTTTGCAACTTTAAAGCCCAAGTGCTTGAATTTTTCAAGCACTGTCTTAATATAATGAGATTGTGACAATGCCAGACCTTGAGAAGTCTTATGGATCTTAATTCCCAGAATTAAATCAGCAACTCCCAAGTCTTTCTTATCAAACTTGCCAGTTAGCATGCACTTAGTCGCTTTTATGTTGGCAATGTCATTACTCATTATCAGCATATCATCCACATATAAGCAAATAATGACTATGTGATTTGGAAAATTTTTAATGTACACACATTTATCACATTCATTTATTTTAAAACTATTTGACAATAATGTTTGGTCAAATTTCGCATGCCATTGTTTG
Organism: Nicotiana undulata; assembly: GCA_005239495.1. Classification (NCBI taxonomy): domain Eukaryota; kingdom Viridiplantae; phylum Streptophyta; class Magnoliopsida; order Solanales; family Solanaceae; genus Nicotiana; species Nicotiana undulata. The sequence goes on from ML295332.1 coordinate 3,522, forward strand.
GGTGCTTGTTTTAATTTGTAACGGGACTTAACAAGTCTACAGACCTTCTTTTCTTTACCTGGAACCACAAACCCTTCAGGTTGTTCCATGTAGATTTCTTCCTATAACTCTCCCTTTAAGAAGGCCGTTTCAACATCCATTTGATGAATTTCAAGACCATAAACTGCAGCTAATGCTACTAACGTTCGTATGGACGTAATTCTTGTAACTAGAGAGTATGTATCGAAATAGTCAGGACCTTCTCGTTGTCTATACCCTTTGACCACAAGTATTTCCTTATATTTGTCAATAGTGCCATCATCTTTCATTTTCCTCTTAAAGATCCATTTAGAACCCAACGGTTTATTTACAGGAAGAAGATCAACCAATTCCCATGTATGGTTGTTCAATATGGATTCTATTTCACTATTGACTGCTTCATTCCAAAACAATGATTCCGAAGAAGACATAGCTTCTTTAAATGTTTGAGGCTCATTCTCCAATAAGAATGTAACAAAATCTTGTCCAAATGAAGTAGACGTTCTTTGACGTTTACTACGTCTTGGATCCTCCTGATTAAATTTGCTTCTTTTTGTTTCTTCCCGAGGTCGTTTAGATCCTTCACCAATCAAATCACATTTACTTTTTATACGCATATATATTTTCAAAGAACTCAGCATTATCTGATTCTATAACCGTATTATTATGAATGTCGGGATTTCCTAATTTATGAACCAGAAATCGATATGCTTTACTATTGATCGCATATCCTATGAAAACACAATCAACGATTTTTGATCCTATTTTTACCCTTTTGGGTTTAGGAACTTCCATTTTTTTCAAACACCCCCACACTTTAAAATAGTTCAAGTTGCGCTTCCGTCCTTTCCATTTTTCATATGGAATGGATTGTGTTTTGCTATGGGGTACTCGATTTAGTATTCGGTTAGCCGTAAGAATGGATTCCTTCCACAAGTTTTGTGGCAAACCAGAACTTATCAACAATGCGTTCATCATCTCCTTTAATGAATGATTCTTTCTTTCCGTAATCCCATTGGATTGGGGCGTGTAAGGGGCCGTTGTTTGATGAATAATTCCATATTCTAAACATGTTTCTTCAAAAGGAGATTCATATTCACCACCCCTATCACTTCTTATCATTTTTATTTTCTTGTTAAGTTGCGTTTCAACTTCACTTTTGTATTGCTTGAATGCGTCTATTGCTTCATCTTTACTATTAAGTAAGTAAATATAGCAATATCGAGTACTATCGTCAATAAAAGTTATGAAATACTTCTTGCCACCGCGAGATGGTATTGACTTCATGTCACAAATATCTGTGTGAATTAAGTCTAAAGGATTTGAATTCCTTTCAACTGACTTATAAAGATATTATACATACTTAGATTCCACACATACTTGACATTTTGATTTGTCTCATTCAAACTTAGGCAATACTTCCAAATTAATCATTTTCCACAAGGTTTTATAATTGACATGACCCAAATGTATATGCCATAATTCATTTGGCTCACGTAAGTAAGACGAAGCTAAAATTTTATTATTATCTTCAACAACCATTACATTCAGCTTGAAAAGGCCCTCAGTGAGGTAACCTTTTCCTAAAAACATCTCGTTCTTACTTATTACAACCTTATCGGATACAAATACACATTTAAAACCATTCTTAACAAGAAGCCCAACAGAGACTAAATTATTCCTAATCTCGGGAACATGAAGGACGTTGTTCGAAGTCACCACTTTGCCGGAAGTCATTTTGAGAAATATCTTCCCACATCCTTCAATCTTGGCCTTTGCAGCATTTCCTATAGAAAGTGTCTCTTCGGGTCCAACAGGAGCATAAGTAGCAAATGCTTCTCTAACAACACAAACATGGCGAGTGGCTCCAGAATCAATCCACCACTATTTAGGATTTCCCACCAAGTTGCATTCGGAAAGCATGGCACACAAGTCATCAACATCATCATGCTTTTCAACCATGTTTGCTTGACCCTTCTTCTTGTCTTTCTCCGGAGCACGACACTCCGTAGATTTGTTTCTGGATTTTCCACAGTTGTAGCAATTTCCACTGAACCACTTCTTGCTTGGGTTGTTTTTTCGGTCCAGAAGCCTTCTTCCTCTTTTTTGTTATCTTCAACAATATTTGCTCCCATTATTGTTGAGTTCCACGACCTCTCTTGTCAGCAGCTTTATTGTCCTCTTCGATTCTCAACCGAACAATGAGATCTTCAAGGGACATATCCTTGCGTTTGTGTTTCAAATAATTTTTGAAGTCCTTCCACAACGGAGGCAACTTCTCAATCATCGCTGCTACTTGGAGTGCTTCATTGATGACAAGACCTTCAATGAAAATTTTGTTAGTAAACATAATAAAATTAATACTACCAACATTAGTATTAATTCTATTTATACCTTCAGCAAGGAGATCGTGAATAATCACTTGTAATTATTGGACTTGGGTAATAACAAACTTGTTATCTACCATTTTGTAGTCCAAATATTTAGCAGCAACAAATTTCTTCAAACCGACGTCTTCAGTTTTGTATTTCTTTTCAAGCGCAATCCACAGTTCTTTTTACGTCTCCACGCCATTGTAGATGTTATACAAAGCGTCCTCCAGTCCGCTAAGAATATAATTCTTGCACAGAAAATCAGAGTCCTTCCACGCCTCAATCACGAGAAAGCGTTCATTCTCTGGAGTTTCATCGGACAACACAGGAACATCTTCCTTAATGAACTTCTAGAGACTTAGAGTAGTCAAGTAGAAGAACATCTTTTGCTGCCAGCGCTTGAAATCAATCCCGGAAATTTTTTCGGGTTTCTTCGCCGGTGCCAATGCTGTCGGTGTTGTTCGGCTCGTTGAAGAATTGGCAGTTACCATCGGAACAACTTGGTTTCCGTTGTCATTCGTCATTTCTGTAAAAGGATGACACAAACGTTAAAATCACATAGATTTTAATCTCTGTCGCGCCCCCTTTCTCTCGCGAAATTGGGTTTATGACATTGGTTGAGATAACTCATTCCTTTTGGGAAAGGGGTCTTGCATTTTTGAACAGTCGCCACCTAACAGTTTTTAAGGTGCGTTAGGGCACCTAGGGGGGTTCATTTATAACTACGTTGATAACCAGAGACAGGGTAAGGTCTTGAAATTATCATAAGAGGAAGGTACTAGGCACCCCTCAAGATCCCCAAGTGTGGTTCCCGGTGAAACAACTTTTTTGTGAATTTATACAATTTAGCAAATAAACAAGTAAGGCTCAAATAATAGGGGATTTAAGTCCAAGTACAAATGTTTGAAAAAAATAGTTAATGAAGAACTAGCTTTTGAAAAAGAATTACAATCTAAGCATATTTATGATAAGTAAAGGAATGTCCTAGGTTTGTTTATAGTATGGATCACATCAATGCAATACCCGGTATGACACTCTTCAAAGAGGGGCTACACGTGGTATTAGCGCACCGGTCATCATGTCCATATCTACCCTCTCCCACCTCGTGAAGGTAACTAAAGCGCGTGTTGGTCACGACCTCTATTGCATGCTGTTACCCGTTCCTTTCCTATCAGTCCCAGAGGAAATTAGGAATCCTATCCTATAAGGGAGGTGCTAGGCAGACCCTTAGGTTTTAAAAGGTGAAAATTACTAAGGCGACATAGTGAAAACAGATAGGACTTCAATTAAGGGGAAAAGCATGGAAACCAGATAAAGGCTCAAGTATACCTCCACACATATTGCACAAACATGTCTCATACACAATTAAGGTCTTAAATTCAGATTATGATCCTAAGCATAATGTCTAAGGGATAATAGCAGAGTCAGATTACATAACTCAGAGAGGAAGTCCTAATCAGGCTTGCCTACTGATGTTAACATGCTGATAGTTAAACATAATCACAAAGATAGTTCTGGTTTTATTTTTTATGGCTGATTACCTAAGGTTTGCCTAGGCGTGTAGAATAATATGCAGCAGTTGTCCAGATTTATTGATAACTCCAGGTTGTTATACTTAATAGCATGCAATTCTAGGTGTTGCAGATACTCAAAGACTAAGTTACCAGTTTGTTAGAATAGGAAGACTGTTTTGTACTTAGACTAAGTGTGGTTAGATGAGTGTCACCCTATAACATGTTGTCTAACGCAGAATGATGCTTATGCAGTCGCTAAGACAGGATCTCTAAATGCACATAGAACCATGGCATTATGCATAGTTTCAGGATAGCACAGGTGATAGTTTTTAATGTTGTTTACCTAGAAACATGATCTCTAAGTGCGTAGGCATGATGAGACATGATTGCAATTTTTTGTTAACATTATTTATTCTAAGGCAGGATTTCTAAATGATATCTCTGAACAGGTAGACATGAGTAGAATATCATAATAGTCATTTTGTTGTTGTTATTTACCCTATAGACATGATTTCTAAGCGTAATGAGATGCAAAATATAATACCCATAAATCCTAAGTAACATGATATGCATGGCATGCTTGGCATGTTGTACCTAAACATGGTTGCTATTGCCCATAGAGAAAAGTAAACCTAGAAACATGATCTCTACCCTTAATTATACTACAACATGCATATCACCCACCCATTTCACTATCCAACCCCATAGTTGTCTTTACAAATAATTATTACAGGCCTCTGAATATGAATTACAATAACTAAAAGTAAGAAAAAAATAAGTTAACTATAGGGAGCCTTCATAGTAGGCCCAAGTCTCCAGATCCTCCGTGCCATGTATTGTTTCACAACCTTTATCATAATCCGGGTGTGTTAGAGTTCCCTAAGGACCTCAAGGGCTCCAGGACAGTGCTCACACCTAGATTTCATAGCCAAGATAGAGTAAGTGCAGTGTGGAAAGGCCAACTCTTGTGTGTCAAAGTTCAGAGGGAGCTCAAGGATCCCAAAGCAATGCTCACACAAAAGGGGCAGAACCTAGTGGTCTAAAAGTAAGGTAAGAGTGCTCAACATAGTTTTGGGAGAGTTTAAGTAAGCAACAGTTTTGAAAAGAGAAACTCAATTGAAATAGTTTTATAAAATGGGAGACAGTTGTCTTAATAAAACAGATTTGAGAAGAGCATGGCAATCAACAAGAAACATACCAAACTCAGAACCAAAACATATTCAGCATCACACATGGAACAAAAGAACCAAGGCAGGTTCAACACCCAAACTTCACACAGGAGTATTAGGGATTGGGCACACATAGAACACATGATGACAAACATGTAATAGGCAGCACAGAACCAAAAGTTCAAGGGATTCAGTGGATTGGGGACACAGTAAAGCATAGAATTATACTAACATAACAAGACCAAACAGTTCAAGATAGTAAAGTCTACCCAAACTACTGTACCAAACATAAGCAAAAAGGTTCGCATGAAGGCATGTTTGAACACACAAAGGCATGCTAATAAATAAGGCAGAACTTGACATACCAGATAAAATCCAAGATCCTAGTTACATGTTGAACAACAGATTACTAGATACAAGCAGATTGGAAACACAATGAATTGCAACACTAATAGAAAGATATTGTTTTGAAGGCTGGAATCTAAATTAGAACATACCAGTAGGGTGCAGAAAGCAGTAACACAAAGCAGAAAATAGGGGATGCACAGTAGGTAGCCTTGGCTTGTAGCCAGTTAACTTAGAGTAGTAGCAAGTAGCACAAAAGAGATAATAGAGAGAGCAAGTTTAGTTGTGAGAAAGAGAGTTTCATAGATTAGTTCGTGTCTCTATGTGTGTGTTGAAAAACAGGAAGACTGTGCATATATAGAAGTTTAGAAGCTAGGTCAAATAAGGCAAGAATCAATTGTTTAGTAATTATAGAACTCAGAATCAATTAAGAATAAAAATCAGTCAGAGTACTCCCTTAATTAAGGGAGTCAACTTCAAACGGTAAAGAGAAGTGACCAAATAAGAAAAGAAATCAATGAGTAACTGGAGCGTAACATATAAGGAAATAAATTCAAACATAATAGGCATAGAGCAAACAACTAGGGCTAGATTCATAAGGTTTTAATTAAGGAAAATACATATGAATTAGTTTGACAACATAATCGACCATAAAATAAGGCAGGAAATCGATAAGGAAGTCATCATGAGATGAGTGAGGCATCAATTACAGGAAATCAATATCAATTAAAGGAAAGTATCACAAATTTGTCCCCGTACAATCATAGCATAAGCAAGAATAGGGTAAAAGAATCAAGGATTCAAATCAACACATAGTAATGATCGAGGGAGTTAACAGAATAAACATGCTATGAGCGTGTAACGACCCGACCGGTCGTTTTGATCCCTAGCGCATCGTTCAGCGGTTGGAAGTCATGAACAACTTCATTTCAGGTATTATGACTTGTGCATATGGTCAGAGTTACGATTCAGGAAGTTCAGAGTCAAATTGGAAAGAAAATTCTCATTTCGGAAGCCTTAAGTTGTAGAAATTGACTAAGACTGGAATTTGGAGTAACCGACCTCGGAATCAGGATCGGAAGGTTCCAGCATGCTCGTATGATGATTTCGGACTTGGGCGTATGTCCGGATAGGGTTTTGGATAGCCCAGGAGCATTTCAGTGTATATTGTGGAAGTCAACATTTTTGAAGGAATTTCCTAAGTTTGGCTGGAAGGCATTTCAGTGTTATAGATGTCCGTTTTGGATTCCGAGTCTGGGAATAGCTCCGTATGGTGATTCTGGAGTTGGGAGCGCGATCGGAAGTGAATTCGGATGTTCGTAGGTTATTTTGAAGTCATTTGGCTAAAGATAGAAATTTGACAGTTTTGAAGAATCCAACCGGAAGTGGAAAATTTGATATTGGGGTCGGAATGCGATTCCAGAAGTTGGAACAGGTCCGTAATGTCGAATATGACTTGTGTGCAAAATTTGGGGTCAATCAGACGTGATTTGATAGGTTTCGGCATCGAATATAGAGGTTTAAAATTTCAAAGTTCATAAAGTTTGGATTGGAGTACGATTCATGGTTTCGGCGTTGTTTGATGTGATTTGAGACCTCGAGCAAGTCCGTGGGGTGTTATGGGACTGAGTCGTGTGATTGGAAGGGGTCCCGGGGGCCTCGGGTGTGTTTCGGATCATTTCAGGCTGTTTTGAGATGGCTATTGCTGGTGTCTGGTGTTGTTCTTCGCGTTCGCGAAGAAGGAAAATATCTGCTGCGCAGGTCTGACTTCGGAGGATCATATCTCACAATCTATAAGGAATTTTGAGATGATGTAAAAGTAAAAGTAGTGGCCCTTTGTGTCTAGTTTCTAGAAATGTATACCATTTGTCATTTTTTAATTTGTGGAAAAAGTTATGACTATTCTACTACAGGCTGGTTGAGAAGAGTAAATAGGGAACCTGGAATTTTTGTTCTATGCGTTCGCGGTGGTATACCGCGTTCGCGAAGAGTAAATGGGGGAGTTGGAGTTTTTTTTCTATGCGTTCGCGGTGGGGTACCGCGTTCGCGATGAAGGATTTACCTGGGCATATTTAAATAAACCTTCCGCGACTTAAACCTTATTTTTCACCATTGTTGTACGGAAAATAGCTTTTGGGGACGATTTTGAAGAGGGAAATCCTTGTTCTTCATAGAGGTAAGTATTTTGATCATTAAAACTCGATTATGGATGATTATAGAACATAAAACCAGTGTTAATTCATGGAAAATCAGTAGAAAAATTGGGTTTTAGGGCTTGAGATTATGAGACCTTCAAGGGTCGATTTGAGGGGTCAAACGAACTCCGATTTTGGTGTTCTTTATATGTACAGAATCGTGAGAAGACGAAGAACACTTTTGTATAAAAAAATTCGGAGTTTCAGAATGCGGGCCCGGGGGTCGGGTTTTGACCGAATTCGGATTTTTGAGTTAAATTCGATATTTTTCAATTGGAATTCGTTCCTTAAGCATATGTTGATGATAAAAATCTGAACTTGGTAGATTTGGAGCCGTCAGAGGTTGAATTCTCACGACCCGTTTCCGGGTTGTGATGGCGCCTGTCGTGGGACCAGGCTAGCCAACCGTTACAACAATACTCAATTCATTTACTAGAGAAATTTACTCATCATTGGCTCAATTCATAGAAATACTGACATTTTTAATCATTTAAAACAGTCTAACAAAAGAAATAAGCTCCAACAATCACCCTAGGATCTGGAGTCACGCAGTCATGAGCTACTAACATCAATACAACTGAGAATAACAATACTGAAGTTTTTAAGTCTCAAATTTCTAATACAGAAGGGAAGAATAGGGACAAGAGGGACGGGACAACGAACACCAGCTGCTACCTCATCGGCTTTGGGAGAATAGCTGCTATCACCGCTCCGCGTCAAATCTCGGTGCACCTGGATCTGCACACACAGTGTGCAAGTAAGTAACGAAAACAACCTACGGTCTGAGGAGGTAGTGACGAACTCAACCTCCGTAAATCACAGTTCAAATAATGAATATTTCAGGAATAATAGAGAATATCAGTGACAATATCCGTAAATAACAATTGAATGCCATGTATGTATCATGCAACTCTCA